>PVHP010017206.1:0-34616 GCA_004024765.1 Zapus hudsonius
AGAGAGAGAGAGAGAGAGAGAGAGAGAGAGAGAGAGAGAGAGAGAGAGAGAGAGAGCGCCAGGACCTCCAGCCACTGCAAACAAACTCCAGACACATGCGCTATCTTGTGCATCTGGCTTTAAGTGGGTACTGATTTTTATGATTTTTATGTTTATGTGGGAATTGAACTCTCCAGCCCCCCCTCCTTTTTTTTTTTTTCCAGGTAGGGTCTCACTGTAGCCCAGGGTGACCAGGAATTCACTCAGCATCAAGAGTGTTGGGGATTATAGGTTTTTTCTTCTTAGCTTAGCTTCCCTGAGTTGGCATTATTCTCGGGCAGCCAGCCCTGGAAGACCCATTCTTCTTCTCCCAGAAAGAGCTTGAGTCAAAGTTGTGAACCTAACGTCACTGGCTCATACTGGGCCCTGAACTAGGCCCTGAGGTTGGGAGTGTGACTGAGTATAAGACAATCCTTACGGAGGTTCCATCAGAGCATGTGGTGAGCCAGGCATGGAGCCTTGTGCCTTTAATCCCAACACTCAGGAGGCTGAAGTAGGAAAATTTTATGAGTTCAAGGCCAGTCTAGGCTACAGAGTCCCAGGTCAGGGAGAAAAAAAGAAAAGAAAGGAGATGGAGAGATTGCTCAGTGGTTAGCGGTGCTTTCTTGCAAAGATTTGAGTTAGATTCCCCAGAACAAAGTTGGTGCATGCATCTGGAGTTCATATGCAGTGGTTAGAGGCCCTGGCATACCAATTCTCTCTCTCTCTCTCTCTCTCTCTCTCTCTCTCTCTCTCTCTCTTTTTCTCTCTGCTTGCTTGCAAATAAATAATAAATAAAATATTTTTAAAAGGAGAGGTATGTTGTTTGGGCCAAAGTTCCCCACATATCACAGTTTCCAGGAAGTTGCTGAGCCCGTTCTTCACTCCAGCTGTGTTACCCAGAACCCCTCTTGTCTGTGGCGAGGCGGCCCTGGAGTCACATTCTGATTTTGTTCATAACCCTCCTTTTGCAGATTAGAAAGCTGAGCCTGTGTGACTTCTTCAAGGTCATATAGCAAAGTCACGGTGGAGCCAGAATGGAAGCCAGGCCTCTGCCTGGCAGCCTCACATGGCAGCCAGAGTCTGAGTCTGGGGTCAGCCTGCCAGAGCTCCATTCTGCCATTTGTTAGTGGGATTCTAGCAGCTTCCTAGGGCCCCTGTAAATTACCACAAACTCAGTGGTTCAAAACCACAGAGATTTATTTTCTCACAGTTCTGGAGGACAGACCTCTGAAATCAAGCAGTCTGCAGGGCTGTGCCCCCTCTGTGGACTCTGGGGACAAGCCGTTCTTGCCTTTTCCAGCTCGCTCGCCTGGCCATTTTCATTCCTTGTGGCTGCATTGCTCCAACGCCTGCTTCTGTCTTCCCAGGGCTTCTCTTCTGCCATGTGTTTTGTTTTATTTTTTTCCAAGGCAGGGTCTCACTCTAGCCCAGGCTGACCTGGAACTCTACCTGCAGTGCTGGGATTAAAGTCATGCACCACCACACCTGACTTCTTTTGTCTTTTATAGGGACATTTGCCATCACATTTAGGGCTCATTTGAATAATCCAGGATGATCTCATCTCAAGATTAGTTTTTAAAATCTTTATTTATTTATTTATTTATTTATTTGCAAAACACAGAGAGACAGAAGGGAGACAGAGAATGGGCACACCACACAGAACCTCTAGCCACTGCAAACTAACTCCAGATGTATGTGCCACCATATGCATCTGGCTTTACTTGGGTACTGGGAAATTGAATACGGGTCGTTAGGTTTTGTAGGTAAGTGCCTTAACAAATAAGCCATCTTTCAAGATTCCTTTTGCTGTTGTTGTTTGATTTGTTTTTCAAAGTAAGGTCTCACTCTAGCCCAGGATGACCTGGAATTCACTATTTAATCTCAGGCTGGTCTTGAACTCACAGCGATCCTCCTACTTTGGCCTGGCCTCCCCAGTGCTGGGATTAAAAGTGTGTGCCACCATACCCAGCTCAAGATTCTTTTTTTTTTTAATTTTTATTTATTCATTTTCAAGTAGAGAGATACAGCGAGAGAGAGAGAGAGAGAGAGAGAGAGAGAGAGAGAGAGCGCACCAGGGCCACCACTTGTGGGTCTGGTTTATGTGGGTCCTGGGGAATTGAACCCAGGGCCTTAGGCACTAGAAGCAAGTGCCTTAACTGCTGAGCCATCTCTCCAGCCCTCAAGATTCTTGATTACATCTGTAAAGGCCCTTTTTCTAAATAATGTAAAATTCTCGGGATCTAGGAATTTGGATGTGGACTTATCTTTTTGGGAGCCACCACTCAGTTCAGCCCTGGGAACCTCCTGCAAATCACTCATGCTCTTTGAATTTCAGTTTTGTCATCTGTAAATTGCCACCATGGTGCCATATGCCTGTAATCCCAGTACCTGAGATTGAGAAACAGGAAGATCAGTGCAAGGTCATCCTCATTGCATAGCACCCTTGAGGTCAACCTGGACTACATAAGATTCTGTCTCAAAAAAGCAAAACAGCCTGACACTTGGGAGGCAGAAGTAGGAGGATCACTGTGAGTTCAAGGCCAGCCTAGGACTATAGAGTGAGTTCCATGTCAGCCTAGACTAGAGTGAGACCCTTCCTCAAAAAAAGGGGGGGGGGAGGCTGGAGAGTTAACTCAGTGGGTAAGAGCACTTGCAGTGCAAGCATAAAGACCCGAGTTCAATCCCCCAACACCCATGTAAAAAGCTGTGTGTGGCCAGGCACGTCTATAACCCCAGCACCAAGGGGGGGCAGAGATAGGAGGACCACTGGGGCTTGCTGACCAACCAGTCTAATTGTGAAAACAAGGAATTCCAGGTTCAGCGAGAGACCCTGCCTTAAGGAAATATGGCAGAAAAGTAATAGAGGAACACACCAGACATCCTCCTCTCTGGCCTCTGCATGTATGTGCACAGGACACATGCATGCATCTGTATGCACACATGCCTACACCATACCTACACATACTATGCACACACACCAGAAAAAAGTGCAGGCACTAATTCTACCTTCTTTATAAGTCCGTCAAGAGAGTGAATACAAGCTAATTCTCGTTGAGTCCTTCACATAGTGCTGAACACTCAGTAAGTGCTCAACAAATGTTTATAATCGCTACTCTTCTTATCTATCTCCCATGGTCCAGTGGGCTCCCGCTGGATGGGTTTCTTCCACAGGTAGGCCTAGTTTCTGTCAGTTCCTAGTAGCAGAGATAAGACAGGGCAGTTGGTTTCTGGGCAGAGACAGAGCTTTCAAGGTTACAGTGAAGGGACCTCCTGCTTGCTCTCAGCTGTTTTGTCCTGGCAGACCAGAGTCCCTGCAGCTGAGAGGCGGGGCTGCCCGAGGAGGTCTTCTGCCAATCACCTTTCACACTGGCTCTGGAGGGAGGTCTGAGCCCAGACTGGGAACCCTGTGATTTACGTGATGAAATGTAAATTGCAGAGATTCCTTGCTTCCCGAGTGGCGGGTGGCAGAGATCCCATCAGCATCTCATTCCCCTTACCTGGGGCTCCTCCAGGTCTCATCTGGTGGATTTTGTGGGCAGAGTGCCTCCTCGGCGTCTGAGACGGCTTGCTTCCTACATCTATCACACCTGCACTGTGACAATGTAATTTTTATCTCTGGTTGTTTATTTCTCAGATGGAACTACTTGTAAATTCCAAGAAGAAAATATATCCCTGTGTGTGACAGAACCAGCCCAGGGCGATTAATCTGGGCTTTTAAACTGGGAACACAAACCTAGCTTATGCTGCTCTATGCATAAGTGTCCGGTAATCAGCCATAGCCATTAATTGTCCCTCAGTGGACCAGTGGCCCCAGGAGGAGCTGGGATCAATGGAATTTGATCCAGATGGATGGGATGGGGTCTTTGGTCCCCATCTGCCAGGTGGCTAGCAGGCCCTGGAGACAGTGGGAGGCTTGAGGCCAGGAGGTACAAGAGGTGGGTGAGTTGACAGTGGGTGTGAGAAGGGGGGGCCATGGTTGTGGAGTGTGACATGTTGGGGGTGAACACCTAGATTCTAACCCGTGGGGACTGACAAGCTGATGTTCAAGTCCAGGTTCATCCACTTACTGTGGACCTTCACGAAGGGCAAGTTTTTTTTTTTTTTTTGATCTGTAAAAAGGAGTAAAGACTACTTGCCCCATAAAGCAGCTGCTGGGAAAATTGAATAGCGAGTCTAACAAATGCGTGTTGCACGTAATAGGTGTTCAGCATAAGCAAGCTCCCTTTCTCTCGATTTTCCCACCGGCCTGGGGGAGTGCTCAGGCCCACAGAAGATGAAAGCCACAGAAATCATCAGAATTCTAGAGTTGGAAGGAATTTAGAGAACACCTAATGCAAAGCTCTGCAGAGGTTTGGGGAAGTGAAAGGACTTTGAAGCTGGAAGGACGCTTGTCTCGTGACTATCACCCACGGTCTGTTCTTTTTTTAAATTTTATTTATTTATTTGTGAGGAGAGAGAGAGAGAGAGAGAGAGAGAGAGAGAGAGAGAGAGAGAGAATGGGTGTGGTGCCAGGGCCTCTACCCACTGTAAAACAACTCCAGATGCATGTACCACTTTGAGCATCTGGCTTACAAGGGTACTGGGGAATCAAACCCAGGTTGTTAGACTGCAGGCAAGTGCTTTAACTGCCGAGCCATTTCTCCAGCCCCAGTCTGTTCTCACATCATGATGCCACCACAGTGGGGCCTTTACCTGGGCTCTGGAGTTCCCACAAGTTCATCTGGTCAGCCTCAGGCATCCACTGTCCCCTAGAAAAATGAACAGTTCTGTGTATAGATGCATTGCAGAGAAGTCTTCAGAGACTTCATTTTTTTAATTTTTAAATTATTTATTAGCAAGCATAGAGAGAGAGAGAGATAGAAGAGAGACAGAGAGAATGGGGATGTTATAGCCTCTGGAGGCTGCAAATGAACTCCAGATGCATGTGTCATTTTGTGCATTTGGCTTTATGTGAGTACTGGGGAATCAAACCCAGGTCATCAGACTTTGCAGTCTTAGCCACTGAGCCATCTCTCCAGCCCAGATCTTTCATTATTGAAAGGATGCTTCGTTCACCTTTTCTTTTTGATGTGTAGTGGGCTTGAGGTAGGGTCTCACTCTATAGCCCACGCTGGCTGGCTTCAAACTTGTGGCGATCGTCCTCTGTCTCATGAGTCCTGGGATTATAGGTGTGAGCCACCAGGATCAGCCAAGAACCCTCCATTAAGAATTTTCTTGGACTCTGTGATATTGTAAACTAAGTGGTATCAGGGAGAAGGGGAAGCTGCTCATTTCCCTTACATGCATTTGGTGTGTTCATGGTCTTAATACATGATCTGGTTTTCTTGGCCTGAGGGCCCAGCTCTTGCTCCACTGGTCAGAGAAATCAGCTCACAAGGGCCATCTGAATAGCAACATGGGATGGCCTTTCCTTTTTTGACAGAGAACTTTCCAGATCCAGATTTTTGTGAAACCTAAACGTGTGTGGGGGGAGAGGCTTTTATGAAAGGCATAGTGAGTCATGGGTTAGGTAAAGAGCCTTGGGCCTTGGAAAGGACAGTGGCTGCCGTCAGTGTCCATGCCAACCAGCCTCTGTGTCCTCAGGGCAGCATGGTGTCTCAGCATCGCTCTTCTACTAAAGAGTCTTTCAGGGTCCACTGCCCTCCCCGCCCCCTGGAGGTATTTGCCAGTTTTCTGGTGGCTGACTGCTTGAGAAAAGATGGGCCAGGGAGATGTCTCAGTGGTTCAAAACACTTGCTGAACAGAGTTCAGACCCGCAGAACCTACGTGAAGCCTGGCAGTAGGGATGGGAGGCAGCGTAGGAGAATCCTGGCAGCTCAGAAGCTCTGAGGGCAGCTAGCCTGGTGTACGCAGCGAGGAGCAGGAGAGACCCTGTCTCCAACCAGGTGGAAGGCAAGGACCAAGCCCACTGCCATCCTCTGTCTTCCACATGTGAGCACACACACAAATAAATAATAAGGTTCCTCCAGGACCTCACAGCAAAGGGGGACCCTGCACACAGGTGACCGGTGGGACCTGTCTGTCCTTGCTCCTCCCAGAGCTTTTACTCTGCCTTTTGCTGAGCTACCTTCTTCTCCAGTGGTTGACCCCTTGATCCACTTTCAGGGCTACTCTGGGGCTATGTCTACCTCCGTTCAGAGGAAAGGAGAACCATCCAAGGTGGGTTGTGTGTGTGGCACTGTCCTTCCCATAGCTTTTGCTGAGATGAGCTGGGCAGGTCCACTGGCAGATGGCATGTGAGGGACCTAGGGCTATAGGATACCTCCCTCCTTGCCTTGCTTAATTCGTCTGGCGTGTCCCCCACCTCCCACACACATGCAAATAAATGTTTTCTTTAAGGGTGAGGACATGCGCATTGCTGGACTCTCAAGACTTGGGATTTTACATGAATGACGTCCAGACAGGGCCAGCCCTGGGGTCAGCATAAATTCTTACTGTTGTTTTGGTATTTACAGTTTTTCCTCTCTGGTATCTTTGGATTCATTTATTATTATTATTATTCTTTTCAAGGCAAGGTCTCACTCTAGTCCAGGCTTACCTGCAACTCATTCTGTAGTCCCAGGCTGGCCTTGAACTCACAGCAATTCTCCTACCTCTGCTTACCAAAGTGCTGGGATTAAAGACGTGCACCATCACTCCTGGCCAGCCTTTTTATGTTTGTTTTTCAAGGTAGGATCTAGCCCAGGGTGATCTGGAATTCACTATGTAGTCTCAGGGAGGCCTTGAACTCATGGTGATCCTTCTACCTTTGCCTCCTGAGTGCTGGGATTAAAGGTGTGAGCCACCATGCCTGGTTTACTTATTTATTTGCAAGGAGAGAGAGAGAGAGAGAGAGAGAGAGAGAGAGAGAGAGAGAGAGAGAGAGAGAGAGAGAGAGAGAATGGGTACATCAGGGCCTCTTGCTACTGCACCACTTTATGCATCTGGTTTTATGTGGTGACTGGGGAATAAAACTAAAACTTTGGCCATCAGAGTTTGCAAGCAAGTGCCTTTAACTGCTGAGCCATCTCTCCAGCCCTTCTCCAAAACTTTTATTTTATATTTTTTTATTTATTTGAAAGAGGGAGAATGGGTACACCAGGGCCTTGTGCTGCAGCAGACGAACGCCAGACTCACTTGCCATGTTGTGCATCTGGCTTTACATGAGTACTTGGGAATCAAACCTGGGCCTGCAGGCTTTGCAAGCAAGTATCCCTAACCATTGAGCAATCTTCTCAATGCCAGACCTAGCCCCTTTAAAAAAATCCTTTAATTTTTATTTGTGTGCGCACGCGTGCGCACGTGAACATGCTCTCACACACCATGGCTTCTTGCCATTACAAACACCAGGTGCTTATGCTACTTTTTGTGTGAGTGGCTTGGGAATTGAACCTGTGCTCATTAAGTTTTATAAGGAAGCACCTTCAACTTTTGAGTCATCTTCCCAGCCCCCTCCTTCCTTTGAATCTTGAAGAACCTCATTTTCTGGAAGGTTCTAGAGCTTCCTGGAAGAAGAGTGATCAATAAGGCATGGTCAGAGCTAGCCGAGTAATGCCTCAGGAAGAATGGGCTCTGGTCTGCCAGCTTGCAAATGAGGCTAATGCCTCTGTAAGGACAGAGCCGAGCAAAGAGAGAACACCGGGCACTGTGGGCTTCATTGCCGGACCTTGGAAGAAGGCCCTGTCCCTCCATGTCCTGGTGGAAGGCTCCTGGCCTTTTGCTGCTCACTCTGAGCACAGACCCTCCTGGGTGAGGAGGTCACATAGGACTCATGTGGAGCACTTTGTCCTATGGGTGCCAGTGTGGGTCCAGGAAGAAGCTAGGGAAGGGGCCATTCCTGGTCCCCTGGGAACTGTTCAGCTTCTGATAAGGGTTTAAATGGGTTGCTGAGCTGGCCGAATATTTAGCTCCACCCCCTTTTCTTTTTGAGGTAGGGTCTCGCTTTAGCCCAGGCTGACCTGGAACTCACAGTGTTCCATCTACATCTGCCTCCTGAGTACTGGGATTAAAGGCATGGACCACCACATTTGGCTAATTAACCTTTTGTTTTTTTTTCACATTTTATTTGTTCTTTTGTTTGTTTAATACTGGGTCTCAGGTATTCCAGACTGGCTTTAAATTCACTATGTAGCAAAGTGAACTCGGATCCTCCTGCCTCTGTCTCAGGTGCCTCAATCACAGGTGTGTGCCTACGAAGTTTATATGGTGCGGGGTTGGAAAGGATTGAACCCATAGCTTTGTGCATGCAAGGCAAGCACTTAAAGAGTTACATCCCAGCCCTAAATTTTTTTTGTATTTAAAAATATTTATTGATTGATTTGCAAGCAGAGAGAGAGAAAGAGAGAGAGAGAGAGAGAGAGAGAGAGAGAGAAAGGCAGAGAGAGAGAATGAGTGCACCAGGACCTCTTGCCACAGCAAATGAACTCCAGATGCATGTACCACTTTGTTCATCTGGCTTTACATGGGTACTGGGGAATTGAACCCAGGCCATCAGGTTTTACAAGCAAGCGACTTTAACTGCTGAGCCATCTCTCCAGCCTTTTTTTTTTTTTTTTTTTTTTGTATTTTGACGCATATCTCACTGTAGTGCAGGCTGACCTAGAACTCATTCTGTAGTTCAGGCTAGCCTGGAACGCACAGGTGATCCTTCTACCTCAGCCTCCTGAGTACTGTTTGGTTTCTTTGTGTATGGTATGGTGTATGGATCCATGTGATACCCCATACACTCACCTATGGTGGCTGTTGGACAGAGAGGAATGCCGGTGTTTCCATTACTCCTCTGCCTGGTCATCTTCTTCTTTTTTTCAAATTTGCACAAAGGGATGTGAGGGCGATCTGGCTGCGACATCTGTCACCCCATTGATCGCCAGGGTTGATTCGGCTGATCTGGCTGGCTAGGCGGGTGTCCCCTTCCTCCCTCACCACTCCACGTGCGTCCCTCCCGAAGCTGCGCGCTCGGTCGAAGAGGACGACCTTCCCTGAATAGAGGAGGACCGGTCTTCGGTCAAGGGTATACGAGTAGCTGCGCTCCCCTGCTAGAACCTCCAAACAAGCTCTCAAATTTGCACAAAGGTGCATGTGTGTCGGATTGGGCATGCCAGGGACTCTTGCTGCTGCAAGTTTGTGTTTGGTCTTACATGGGTGCTGGGAAATTGAACCCACACGGGCAAGCTTTGCAAGCAAGTGCCTTTAACCACTGAATGGTATCCCCAGTCTATTTTTTTAAATTATAAATGTAATGTGGGGTTGGAGAGATGGCTCAGCAGTTTAGGTGCTTCCTGCCAAGACTAACAACCTGGGGTTCAGTTCCCTGGTACCCCTGTAAAACCAGATGCACAACATGACACATGCATCTGGAGTTCGTTCATAGCAGCTAGAAGCCCATTCTCTTTCTCCTCTGTCTCTCTGCTTGAAAATAAATAAATAATTTTTTAAAGTAATGCATGTCATCTGTGGAAATTTTGAAATGTATAGAAAACTGTAAAGAAACAGGACAGAAAAGCCAGACCCTCAGAGCAGAGTTCAATGCCACGGCCAACATGTTAATGTGCCGGCTTGCCCCTGGAAAACAGCTTTCAAGCCCATGTAAACATCACTGTCAAAGGCTGCCTGGGACTCAGCAAAATTGAAATTAATCTTAAAAAAATATATCAGCCGAGTGGCTTTGGAGGGAATGCAGGGATTTTGAAGCACCTCCCAGGCTAGGGTGTATGGGGAGGGTGGGGGGTGGTCAGCAAGGCAAGAGGTCCTATGGTGTAGGCTTATTTCCTTCACATTCTTTTAAAAAATATTTTATTTATTTGCAAGCAGAGGGAGACACAGAGGGAGAGAGAGAGAGAGAGAGAGAGAGAGAGAGAGAGAGAAAGAGAGAGAGAGAATGAGTGCACCAGGGCCTGGAGCCACTGCAAAGGAACACTCCACATGTGGCTTTACATGGGCACTGGGGAATTAAACCCCAAGTCGTTAGGCTTTGCAGGCAAGTGCCTTAACTACTGAGCCATCTCTCCAGCCCTCCTTCACATTCTTCATTCTTCCCCAGTGAGCACTTTCATACTTGGTCTGCCTGCCTGGTTGAAAGTGGAAATGGAGGGGGAGCAGATGGTGGTGAGTGCTCCCTAAAAACAAGGGCTTCGAGGGGAGTGGCGGCACATGCCTTTAATCCCAGCACTTGGAAGGCAGAGGTAGGAGGAAGCCAAGAGTTCAAGGCCACCCTGAGATTATATAGTAAATTTTAGGTCAGCCTGGGCTAGAGTGAGACCTTACTTCAGAAGAGAGAGAGAGAGAGAGAGAGAGAGAGAGAGAGAGAGAGAGAGAGAGAGAGAGAGCACCAGGGCCACCACCTTGTGGGTCTGGCATATGTGGGTACTGGGAAATTGAACCCGGGGCCTTAGGCACTGGAGGCAAGTGCCTTAACCGCTGAGCCATCTCTCCGGCCCGCACTCTTTTTTTTTTAATTGTCCATAATGAGTTATATTATTTAATGAGCAAATGATGAGTTGTTATCCCCAATTCCCCAGTGCCACTCTTCCCTATCCCCAATCAGCTGGATATCCTCCTCCGTGGGCCGTCTGGATCAGTCCTTGGGGCAGGGGATCATAGATAGCCTAGTACTCAGCCCGGTTCTCCTGGCCCAAGTGTGTTGTTACTGAGGGGTGCCATGCCTCTGGATATTCTCCCCCACACTGCTCTCATAGTCTCTCCGCCCCCTCTTCTGCTCAGTTCCCTGAGTCGTAGTGGGTGAGTATTAAGGCTGCTTTAATGTTGTGAGCTTAGGGGTCCCTCACTCTTTTTGTTATTGTGTTTTGTTTTTGAGAGAGGCTGTCCTAGAGCTCGCTGTGTAATCCAGGCTGGCCCAGGAATTTCAAATTTCTTTCTGCCTCAGCTTCTCAAGTGCTGGGATTACAGGCGCTCATCATTCCACCCAGATTCTCTTTCCTTCCTTCCTTCCTTCCTTCCTTCCTTCCTTCCTTCCTTCCTTCCTTCCTTCCTTCCTTCCTTCCTTCCTTCACTTTTTATTGATAGCTTCCATAATTATAGACAACAATTCCCTCCTCACCTTCCCTCGTATCTCTTCCCCCTCTCAATTAGTCTGTTTTGGTATCATCATCTTTTTCTCCCATTTTGTGTAGGTATTATCAGGCACTGGGAGGTCATGAATATCAAGGCCATTTTTGTGTCTGGAAGTTTGTGATTTTTTTTCTTCAAGGTAGGATCTCATTCTAACCCAGGCTGACCTGGCACTCACTCAGTAGTCCCAGGCTGGCCTTGAACTCACAGCAATCCTCCTACCCTCTACCTCCAGAGTGCTGGGATTAAAGGTGTGCACCACCATGCCCAGGTCTCTGTTTCTTTTCTTTTCCTTTCTTTCCTTTCCTTTCCTTTCCTCTCTTCTTTCTTTCTTTCCTTCCTTCCTTCCTTCCTCTGTTTCTTTTTTAATATTTTATTTATTCATTTTCAAGCAGAGAGATACAGAGAGAGAGAGAGAGAGAGAGAGAGAGAGAGAATGCACCAGGGCCACCACCTTGTGGGTCTGGCTTATGTGGGTCCTGGGGAATTGAATCGGGGGCCTTAGGCACTGGAAGCAAGTGCCTTAACCTCTGAGCCATCTCTCCAGCCCCCTCAGTTTCTTTAGTATCACTATAAATGTGCCAGGAGGCAGCACCTGCTGGTTGGGCACAGCCACCAGGTGGGGAAGCCAGGTAGCCTATCCTTCAAAGGGCCCATGTCTGAGGGGCTATCTGCACAAGTTACTGGAAGAAGGGGCAGGGAGCTTTGGACACATGGTGATCTGAGTGGAATCTTCCCAGTGACTCCGGGTGGCTTATCTCTGGCCACAGCTTTCACCCCCCAATGGAACTGCTTACCTGACATGAACGGAGAGTGAAGTGTTTGTGCCATGTTAAACGTCCTAAGTGTATCAGCCTACAAAATCTTCACAGCAGACCTATAAACTGGGCCCCATTTCCCCCCATTTCCAAAGTGAACGAACTGAGAGGTCAAGGGACTAGTTTGAGGTTATAGAGCCAGTCTGTGGCGGGCTGGGATCCAACTCCAGCTCAAATTCCAAGCCAGAGCTCTGAGCTACCATTCCTGGCTACTGTTGCTGGAAGGCTCCTTGCAGAACCCACCTGGATCCTTCCACCCGGATGGGTAGCCGGAATCCAGCAGATCTCTCCCCATGCTCCATTAGTATCCCCTCTGGGGACAGGAGAACGAATGCATTCGTGTGCCAAAGGGAAGCCCAGATCCTAGAGAGGGAGGTGTCCCCTGTCCCCACTCTTGGGGTGCTCTGCAGTCCTGGTTTTGGACTGGAGTAGGGTGGGAGCTGGAAGGTTGATTCCGCCTAGGCATAAAGCAACGCCTGGAGGCGCGGGGAAGCAGGTGGAATGGAGGGCTTAGGGCAGCTCAGCAGGGTCTAGCAGCAGCTCCCGGAGGCGACGTGGTTCTCCCTCTGGAATGGGACAGAAGGAGGGGTCGCGGGCCGCAAGATGCAGGCCAGCGCCCCCCCCCCCACCTGTGCTGGCCCCCTAGGCGCTGGTTGGTTCCCTGAGAGCTCAGCTTGTCCTATGGAGCACCTGCGTGGTTGCCAGGCAACTGGGACTGAGTTGTAACACCTTGGTGAGAGCCAGGAGGGTGTTTTTATTTCCTGCATGCTCCCAGCC
The DNA here is from genome assembly GCA_004024765.1 of Zapus hudsonius. Lineage (NCBI taxonomy): Eukaryota > Metazoa > Chordata > Mammalia > Rodentia > Dipodidae > Zapus > Zapus hudsonius. The sequence goes on from PVHP010017206.1 coordinate 12,663, forward strand.
TCTCTTTAGAAGTTGTACAAGATGACAATTGGTTTCCCTCCTCAGAAACCTCACCCCACCCAGTTCCTTGCTCCCGGCACCCATCTGAGCCGTCTCAAGCCAGACCCGCCTAGGGACTGGGGTGCCTGTTTGCTGCTGGGTCTCAGACAGGCAAGGGGCTGGGAAGATCTGAGGACAAGATGGTGGATCCATGAAACAACCCCTGAAGGTGGGGAAAAGCAGGATTCAAGGTCACCAGTGTTAAGATCACAGTTGCCGGCCTCTGAACAACCTTGTTGTGGCTGGGGGAGGGGTGGACACCGCCCTGGTCTGTTTCTGGGTGTTATCTGGGTGTTCCCCAAATTTTAGTCTCTGCCTCACACCTTCCCAGTGTCTCACCCATCTGTGTACCACCTGCAGTATTTTTTCACGTTCTTTTCTCTTCTGTAGATTGACCCACTTTAGCTTAAATAAATGTATCTAAAAGGGAAATTTGATAACACTTCTGTAAATGGAGACTCAGTATCATTTACCATAAATAGAAAGTAACTGCAAAAATAAATACAAAGAAACAAAACCTTATTAAATTTTAGCACACGGAGGCTGATCTAAGGGAGCTATGATGATAACAAAATAATTGCTTATTGCACATTTGCGCTTACGGTGGGCCAGGCACTAGCTAAGCACTTTATATAGATTTACTCATTAGATCTCGTCATTAGGGCTCCCATTTCACAGATGGGGAAATGTAATGTTCAGAGACTTGAAGGGCCATGTCTAAGGATACATAGACCCTAAATGAGTCCTATCCAGAGGCTGGGCTTTCAATCATGACCTGTGCTGTCTCAATGAATGCTGTGGGCCTTGAGTGCAAGAGGGGTAGCCAATTCACAACTGAGGCAAAGGCACGAGTCCGACTTAGAGTGTTTGTGCCTTCCCTTAAAGAAGAGAGCCCACCAGATGCTCTCGAAGCTAAACCACCCAGTTTCCCAGCAGCCCAAGAGCTGAGGTTCAGGAAAGCCAAGCTACCTGCTCAGTGGCTGCTGTTGTGTGGCAGGGCTGGGGTGTGGGCCCGTCTCCCTCTGCTGCGCTAACACTCTACACTCTCTTACGCCTCTTTGTAGCTCATTCAGCCTCATGCAGAGAGGAGAGCCTTTTATTCTCAACAAATCTTACAGCAGAACTGAGCCTTCTCCTGCTTGCAGAGAACCAAATCTCCACCTGGGGAGAGTGAGCATTTGTTGAACCCAGCCCAGGCTGTGGGCAGATAGCTTCTTAGAGCCAACTTTAACCCTGCTCTTCTCCAAGGGGGGAAAGACCTCTTGGCCTCCCCACACCCCAGCAAGACTCCTGTACCGTTGAGCAGGGATGTCTGCTTGGCTTTATTATGTGCCCTCCTGGGAACATAGTCCATCATCTCCTATCAAAATGAGCAACTGCATTTCTCACTCCAGAGCTGGCTTATTCTTACCTGGAAAAGCAAGAACAAGAGTGCATTTGGAGAGGGAGGAAAATCATATGTTTTTTTAAAAGGCATTTTGAATGAGTGCTGAATAGAGTTCAAGAAAATTGCCTTAAAGACCTGTTCTCTGCGGGGATGGTGTTTCTCATGGCTCCCAAGTATTTGGAAACTTAATTGCACATTTGTACGGGCTACTGTTTTTATTTCTTCCTGGTCTCAGAGGTGGGCTTTGAAGATTGCGCACTCTCTCTCTGTAATAGTTTTCTTTATCTCAAATAAATTTCACACACCTGCAAGGGTAGTGCCGCTTGAAAGAAACTGTGTCAGAATTTAATAAATCTGCAAACGGTACTGGGTTCGCTGAGGTGATGTGCTGTTAGCTTACTGTGAGCCTCCTGTCGCAGGGGTCCAGCCTAATCCCCTTGTCCCCAAAGGAGCTGTGTCCTCTGCTGATGCTCTGAACTGCCCACATCTTGACTGAAACTCTTCCTCCACCCCGAGCTGGAAGCCAGTCAGGGTGATTTCTGTGTGGGTGTTTGGGGCCTTTTAGGCCAAGATGCTAATAAGAGGCTTTTAGGTTAATTGTACAACCAACAGTTTCCTCGACCTCCTGCCCCATGTCTTCTCAAAGAGGTGGAAAGTCCACTCTTAAAATCAGAAGTGTGAAGCAGGCAAGGTAAGAGTTAGGCTGCAGTGGTTGGAGTGGGGTGCCAGTACTTGGGGAGGCGAGGGACCCCAGGTGTGTCAGTCTTCTCGTTGTTGCAACCAAATAGCTGACAAAAAGCAACTCAAAGGAGGAAATGTTTATTTTGGCTTACAGTTCAGAAGAGTACAGTCTACCACAATGGTAATCATGGTGGTGGGAAGGGCTTGATCCATGGAGCCAACCAGCGACAGGGGACATTTAGAACTCACTCAGCTTATCCCCCCTTTATTTTGAGATAGGGTCTCACTCTAGCCCAGACTGACCTGGAACTCACTCTGTGGCCCCAGGCTGGTCTTGCGTTCAAGGCCACTGCCTCCTGAGTTCTGTGCCACCACACCAGGCCTGGAGTTTTATTATTAAGCAGTTGGTTTATGTGGTAGTAGTGAGACCTAAATGTATGCAAAGTGCTTTGTCCATGGCCTGGAGGACATCAGTGATGACCCTCAAGTTGACCTTTTGAAGGAGGGGGGCTAGCTGTCAGAAATGATGGAGGAGGGAGGACTGCTTGGAACCACGGCACTTTCCTAACTCGCTTTCTGATTGTCTGGCGATGGCTGAACATCATTGCTTGGGTGGCCTAAGGAACAGAATTGTGGGACTCAGGAAACTGGTATTTAGCTTGGTGTGTTAGCATACACTTATGAGTTAGAGGTCAGCCTGGGCTAAAAAAAATGAGGCCTTGTCCAAAATCAACCAACCAACAAACAGATAAAAATAAAAACAAAACTAAACTAACAACAATATAAAACAAAGATAAGCTAGCATTTCTAGTGTCCTTTCTTGTGTCCTGTAATTTCCTGTAGAAGCTTTCCGTCCTATGGATACTAGCACATTCTTTGTAAAGTCTTCATTGTTGTAGGCAAACAAAACAGACCCAGCTTTTGTTTGACATGATATTCCTTGAGAATGCCACAAAAAGAGACAGAAGACACAAGCGATCCCAGTGAGACAGCTGCATGTCACCTGCTTCTCTACCTGAAGGGAACTAATCCAGTCCTGCCACCCCTCCGTGGCCCACCCATACCGGGTCCCATTCAGTGTTGGGACTGAGGATTCAGGCACCAGAGATAGCACAGCACTGTTAGTGTGGGTGCCAGCACCTGTCTGGGAAGGCAAGAAAGACTGGCAAGGGAAGGAGGGCAGGTCTCAGCTCCCAAGGGGCCCATAGCTAAGATGGGAAGTTAGCATTCAGGAGATGAAAGCCCTAAGCAGGAGAGGGGACAAGTAGAAGCTACCGTGAGGCAGTGTGTGGCTGGGGAAAGCTCCAGAAAGAAGGAAGCCTTGAACTTGGGGAAGAGATGGCATTTCAGAAGAGCCTCAGGTGAGAAGGGCACGTGGCCAGGTGAAGGAGCAGTGGTGTGTTCCATACCTTCGGGCAGGACTGCTGTCTTCAGAGCCTTGCTGTCGGGTAGGGCTTTTAGACCAAGAAGTAGGACTGGGAGAGGCAAAGAGAACTGAGCTAGAGCCCTGGACCTGTTGTTTTCTATTTTTTGTACTTTGACACAGGGTCTCATTAAGTTGCTGGGGCTGGTCTAGGGTCTAGAACTCACTTGTAGCCCAGTCAGGCCTGGAACTTGCAGTGTGTGTGTGTGTGTCAGAGAGAGAAAGAGAGAGAGACAGAGAGAGAGGGAGAGAGAGAGAGAGAAGCACAGAGACAGAGATGGTCTTACATTGTGACTCAGGCTGGCCTGAGACTCATGGCAATCCTTCTACATCAACCTTCTGAGTGCTGGGATTGCAGGTGTGAGTTATCATCCTCTGCTCCAGCTAGAATTATTATTATTATTATTATTATTATTATTATTTTGGTTTTTTGAGGTAGGGTCTCACTCTAGCCCAGGCTGACCTGGAATTCACTATGTGGTCTCAGGGTGGCCTTGAACTCATGGTGATCCTCCCACCTCTGCCTCCCGAGTGCTGGGATTAAAGGTGTGCGCCACCACGCCTGACATAGAATTATTTTTATCTTTAAATTTTTATTTATTTTTTTCTCTTTTTTTGAGGGAGGGTCTTGCTTTAGCCCAGGCTGACCTGGAATTCACTATGTAGTCCCAGGGTGACCTCAAACTCATGGTGATCCTCCTACCTCTGCCTCCTGAGTGCTGGGATTAAAGGTGTGCGCCACCATGCCCGGCTTCTGTTGTTTATTTTTGTTTTGAGACAGGACCTCATATAGCCCAGACTGGACTCGAACTATGTAGCTGAGGCTGGCCTTGAACTTACTATTATCCTTCTCCGTGTGCCTCCCAAATGCTGTGATTACAGGTCTGAGCCAACAAGCCTGGATCAGTTATTTTTTTTTATTGTCCATAATAAGTTACATTATTTAATGGGCAAACAATGAGTTGTTATCCCCAGTTTCCCAATGCCCCTCTTCCCCACCCCCAATCGGCTGGATATCCTCCTCCGTGGGCCATCTGGATCAGTCCTTGGAGCAGGGTGGATCAGTTATTTTTAATTTTTTGAGACAGGGTCTCACTATATAGCCCAGGCTAGCTTCTAGCTTCCAGCCCTCCTCAGCTTCCCAAGGGCAGTGACTACAGGTGTGAGTTCCACACCTGGCCGGAGAAGGAACTCTTTTTTTTGTTTGTTTGTTTTTCAAGGTATGGTCTCCCTCTAGTCCAGGCTGACCTGGAATTCACTATGTAGTCTCAGGGTGGCCTTGAACTCATGGAGATCCTCCTACCTCTGCCTCCCGAGTGCTGGGATTAAAGGCGAGCGCCACCATGCCCGGCTCAGAGAAGGAACTCTTAACCTGGACATCACACCTCAAAACATTCCCAAGCCTCCCGAAATTGTGTGTGCCTGTGATCAGGACTCTCTGGACTTTGTTCTCAAACCTGCCTTCTCAGGGTCCAAGTCCTGCCGCTTTCTTGTTACTCCTGCGCTGCCATCTCTACAGTGGAGCTCAGGAGGTAGTTAGCATGCTGTGGCAGGAGCAAATCAGCTAACGGAGACTTCCCAGTCCTGGCTCTCAGTAAGGACTCAGTAAAGGACATAGTCATGAACCTGCTGCAGCATTATGAGTGACTCCATTGGCATTTCCCCAGGGAGGGGTCTCCTACAGCTGCCATGAGATTCCTTAAGGGGTCCCTGATTCAAAAAATGTTAAGCACCACTTGCTGCTTGAGAGGTTTAAAAATAGAGGCGCGTTCAGCAGCAGAGAGCAGTGTTTATGTGAACTAAACGTGGTGGCAGGGCCTGCAGGCAGAGAAGCCTGCATGGAGCCCTCCTGTCCATCTGTGCCATCTCTCATCCATTCCCTTGCTTTTCAAGCATCGCTGAGCACCACTCAGTCAGGACCCCTGCCAGGTGCTCAGGGCACAGAGTCAAGAACACAGCATCAATGGGGAAGGAAGATGGCCGGAGGATGGTCTCCAAAGATGGTCCTTACCCTGTTGCTATCCGTGTCATTATGAGGGTTCCCATGTCAAATTGGGGCTGGGTCTGAAACTTCATTTATTCTTTTTTCTTTGGTTGACTGTTTTGGGGTTCTCTCTCTCTCTCACATCTCTGTTTGGGTATCTCTCTTTTTTTATTTTTTTGGTTTTTCAAAGTAGGGTCTCACTCTAGCCCAGGCTGACCTGGAATTCACTCTGTAGTCTAAGGGTGGCCTCGAACTCACAATGATCCTCCTACCTCTGCCTCCCGAGTGCTGGGATTAAAGGCATGTGCCACCACGCCCGGCATTGGGTTTTTCTTTTAAAACAGTATCTTATGTAGTCTAGGCTAGCCTCCAACCCCTGATCCTCCTGCCTCCGCCTCCCAAGTGCTGAGATCTGAAGTATGTACCTCCACATCTGGCTCTGAAACAAGATTGCTCATAGAATGCAGTGAAAGTAAGGCTGTGACAGTTCTGGCCTTAAGCCTTAGAAAGGCTGGCAGCCTCACTGGTAAACTGGGTGTGGTGTTGAGCATTCAGGAGGGGGAGGAAGGAGCTCAAGGCCAGCTTCGGCTATACAGTAAGTTCAAGGTCAACCTGGTCTATATGAGACCCTGTCTCAAAAAAGCATGTTAGCAGCCTCGCTTATGTAGTTTGGGGCACTGGGGGACCCTGTACAAGGGTTGGCTACTTTTTAATAGATGCCACCTTGAGAGGAGAACCCCAAGGCCACAGAAGAGGAAGGAAGAGCTCTGCCTATGTCCATCCAGCATCTTAGTTCAGTCCCCAGGTGACTTCAGACCCTTCTGACTGCATCCACAGGAGCCACCCCCGGTGGGCACAGAGCTGTGCCGCTGAGTCGATTTGACCAACAGTCATGAGTTAATGAACAGGTTTTAAGTCCTATCTTAGTGCATGCCCAAGACTGGTTAGTTGATGAAGGAAATTGGTTTATTTTAGCTCATGATGCTGGAGACTAGGAAGTCTAAGACCATGGCACTGGTATCTTCATGGCTTCCCTTGAGGGCTCTATGGCCGAAAATGGAAGGGCAAGTGACCTCGTTTGAAAGATCACATGAGGGCAACTTTATTTTATAGATGAACCTGTTTGGGGGGTGGTGACAAGCCATATTCAAACCATCACAAACTTCTACCTTCAGCATGGTTTGTTACACACGTGAAACTAAACGAACAACCAAATAAAAAAGTAAAGGCTGGGGTTGGAGACATGGCTCAGAGGTTAAGGCACTTGCCTGCAAAGCCTAACAACCTGTGTTCAGTTAATCAGTGCCTGAGTAATGCCAGATGCACAGTGGTGCACACATCTGGAGTCCGTTTGCAGTGGCTAGAGGCCCTGGCACACCCATTCTGTCTCTCTATCTGTCTCTCTCTCTCTCAAGTAAAAATACTTAAAAATAAATTTAAAAAAATTTAAAGTAAAGGCTATTTATTCAGAGTGGGCTATAGTGTGGTGGTGGGGGGCAGCTGCTATCACTTGGGTTTTATTAGAGCCAAAATAACTTTGCAGAGTGGAGAGAAGGGGTGGCTTCAGGTAAGCCCTGACGGGAATGGGTTGGGTGAGGTGGAAGCACGACACCCAATATGATTGGCTAGGAGAGTGTATTTGGTTTTCTCTGGTGGTCCTAAATTGGAAGCAGGAATAAAAATGAAGGAAACGGGCTGAGGAGAGGGCTCAGCCATTGAAGGTGCTTGCTTGTAAAGCCTGGGTTCAATTCCCAAGAACCCTCATAAAGCCAGGTGCACTAAGTGGCACATGGGCTGGAGTGAGACCCTACCTCAAAAAAATAAATAAATAAAGCTAATCAAGACCTGGCCATTCTGAGCTGACTATCTGGATTGCTCACTAGACTGTTGGTCAGGCTTGTGATGAGCAGGCTGGCTTCCTGGGCTGGTCACTGAAGAGAGTGGGCTGCTTGCAGCAGACTGTGGGTCCGAGTTCTATTTTTATACATGGGTTTTGTCTCTCAGGCAGTCATGGATACCTACACACAGGCTGACAGTCTGAGTCCGTTGAGTGAACTGTGAATGAGTACAGTGTGAAGGTTTAAGCCCAAAGGTAGGACAACACTCTTTGGCCAAGGCCAAGTTTAGTGAATAGGTGGGAATTAGCCAGGTGGATGAGGGAAGGAAGGGTATCCCAAGTGGTAGGGGCAGCATGACCCCCAGGGTGGATGGGAGAGAACATGGGTGTGCAGGAACTCTGGCAGCCCGATAGAGAGGGGTGAGGACTGTGGGTTCATGTGGGCTGAGGCCAGGGCACTAGGCAGAGAGTGAGACATACTCCTGAAAGGAAGGTCACAGATATTCAAAGTGATGTCATCAGAGCCGAGTTTTAGAATAACTTCTTTGGACTGCAGAGGTAGCTTAGTGGTTAAGGTGCTTGCCTGCAAAGCCTAAGGACTAGGGTTCAATTCCCCAATATGGACATAAAGCCAGATATATGAGGTGGTACATGTGTCTGGAGTTCATGTGCAGTGGCTGGAGGTCCTGGTGTTTCCATTCTCTGTCTGCCTCTCTCTTTTAAATAAATAAATAAATAAATTATTTTAAAAAAATAGAATAGCTTCTTAGATGGAGAAGATGGAGTGAAGACAGGAGATGGGTGAGGAGGCGACACCAACAGGAGAATGTTCTGGAAGTACAAGCTACCAGATTGGTAAACTAGACTCAACAGTCCTAGGTTCCCAACAGACTGAGCTGCTGGTTACCCGAATGGGTGACAGGGAAGAGGAAGGAGCTTTGGGGAAGAGGTAGGGAGACCCCATATGACACATGTAGAAAGTATTGCTGAAATGGATTTGGAGCTAGGAGAGAGCTAAGACATTGAATTATGTATATATAGGGCATGGTGTCACTCTTGGGGGTGGGGGACACCTGAGAAGGAATGTCCAGAAAAGCTGGAGGAGATCCAGAAGAGCAGTGTGCCCAGAGATTTCAAGGGGAGCCAGGGGCAGTTGCAAAGCGGGGACTGCAAATGCTGGGCTCGGGCACTGGCAGGGTGTTCATGTGTGAGAAGGGGTAGAGTCCCAGGTGCAAAGCTTAAAGAAAGAGGGGGATAGGAGGTGGGCTTGCTTCTAAAGCCAGATGTTTCCCAGAGTTTTCCTGTGAAGGGGTGGAGAGAGGCAGTTGGTTAGGGGGTGTTCAGTTAGGCAGGGTTTTGTTGTTCAGTGTGAGATTAGAATGTGTCTACCAGCAACCGTGGCTGGTGCAGGCGGGGAACTGAAGATGCCAAGTGAGCCAGGGGGCACAGTAGACAGCGCTGGCAGCTGTTGGCAGCTGCCTGGCAGAATCCAGTCTCCAGGTGGAGTGGTGTTTGCCCACACAGTTTTGTTTTCTTTATTTGTGGAATATGGTACCAACCAATTACAGGTGAAAATCTGGAATCCTGCCTCTGGCAAAACCCAAAACCTGATAACTCAAAGCCACCCTTCCTTCAGGACAGTAGTGACTGGAATGCAGGGCCTTGGATGGGCCTGGCTTCCAGATGGCCACCTGCCCACCTCACCCTTTCTGTCCCCTGCTTGACTCTAGTTACAAGCATGTGAACTGAAACCTTCAGGTGAGAGGTGAGGGGGTTGGGAGGGAACATGAGATCTGTGGCTCTGAGAGAGGAGACAAAGAAGGGGAGGGTCAGCCCAAAGGATGGAAAGAGAAGGGGGAAGGCTGGGACCAGTTAAAATGACCCTGGAACCGGAATGAGCTCTAGTTCCCATGACGAAATAGAAGCCAGAGGGAAGAGAACTTCTCTGTCCTCCAGCAACTTTCCCTTGGCTCTATGAAGAAGGTAGGTGGTGTCCCCAAGTCTTAGGGCCCCACAAGACAGGACCCTGAAGGTAGCTTGCATTCCCCCATCACAGGGACTCTCCTGGGCAGGGAACACACTGCGCATGTCCAGTCTGGGATCCCCTGCACTGAGATGTTGGAATGCTCCTTAGATCTCCTCGATGCCTGAGACAGGCCTTCAGGAATGTTCTTCCCACATCCCCCACCTGTTCCCCTTTCATCTTCAATCAGCCCATGAACTTCCATGAGTTACCCAGGAGATGGGGGCTCATTTCAGATAACAGCGCCACAAGATGAAAACATCCCTTTCCATCCCCTCTGTGTGAACATTCTCAGGCTACTGGAATTGAGTGTGGCTTGCACACATGTCACCGTTTCATGTTGAGTTGGAATGTAATTAGGTGACGGTGGAGAAAATTCCATCTGTCTCCTGGGAATGTTGGAATAATGAGCCATCAAGAAGAGACCGAGGAGGTTGGTGGGGCCTCTAACCTGAGCTGAAGAGTGGATCATTCATTAGCTCCGGAGCTGCCCATGATCTGGGCTGCATAAATGAGCTCGTTCTGTTCTTGAGCGGAAGCTAGGAGCAGGAGTGAAGAGCTTGCAAGGCCACCTTTGGCTCTGAAGCGGGGAAAGTGAGCAGGCAGAAGCTATATCCTCCATCCAAGCAGGTGGTCAGTGCTAAGCCCAGACCAGGTGAGAGTGGAGACCCCTGGGCAGAAGACCCACAGTTACCTTTGAGGCAGGGCTGAGGGGGGTGGGATGGGGGGCTAGGGGCAAGCACAGAGCGCTGGCCAGGGACCTTAGACGCCAGTCCTGGAAGAAGCATAGGTCCACTCTACCCTGAGCTAATGCCCCTCTGAACGTACTCAGGGACCCCTACCCATCTACTCTTCCATGGTAGATGCCTTTGAAGGCTCCTGAGAGGTACCAGACAAGGGACAATAGAAAGGCCAATTGTGGCCCTAGCCTGGCCTGCTTAGCAGTCCCAGGACAGCCCTTCCTTCTCCATTAGGCTACCAGTTTGTTCCCATGTGGCACTACTGCAGTGTGGACCTGCTAGTCCAGGGGTTTCCCTGTCTCTGTCCACACTCCTCAGCAGGACTTCCAGGGGCTTCCTCAGCCCCTAGAGGATAGCCCCCCAGGCACCTTCTGTCTTTGATCCTTCTCTCCATTCTTCCTGTCTTCTATCTGGGGATGGGCCCAGAGCCTTGTGCTTGCTAGGCAAACCTTCTATTACTGGGCTGCTCCCCAGGCCCTTTCTTCCCTTCCTTTTCTCTTTCTCCTTCTCCTCGGCTCTGTAACATTCCCAATTGGGAATCTGCCACCCCAGCTTCCCTAGGGATTCTGTTTGCTCTCTGTTCAGAGGCACCTCCTTGGCTCTCAAACTCCTGGTCAGGTCCCTGCCTTGTACCTGCTAATCTCATGACAGTGTCAGTCATAAAAGTGACCACTGGGTCTACCCTGCCACAGCAGAATCCACAGTGCCCAGTGGTCCACCGCCCCAGCTAGAGGAAGGAGGGACTGACATGGCCACGCCCCTTCTTGTCTCCAGCACCTCTCAGAGCAAAGCCCTCTCTGGCTTTCACGTGCTCATGTAGGGGAGTCTTTCCTTACATGGGCATCCAGGACTGGTTTCCTTCAAACAACATCCTTCAGGGGACCCCCACTCATACCTCTTCCTGCTGTCCCTCACCCCAAAGGGCAAGTTGCCAGAACCCATTTGCCCCACTCAGGACTAGTTCTGCCAGTAGGAGGGCAAGCTGCACGTGCTTTAAACTTGTGTGTAGCTACATTAGGAAGGTAAAAGCAACAAGTGAAAACAATGGAAAAGCACGTGCCTCTGCTGGTATCCATGTGTACATATGATTCTTATAGCTGTTAACTGCAAGTGTAAGGGATTGGGGGGTGGGGACCATTTTAGCTTAATTACTGCTAGTTTTGAAATGTCTGTAAGAGCAGGGCTGGCACAGATGCAGCAGTTTGGAAGGCTAGGAGATGGGGTCACACTTAATCTGTGTTCCTATGGAAACTATGTGAATATTTGTTTTATATGGATTTTTCTTCACTTTTCAAACATACTAAAGTGTGCCACTCAGCTGCTGAGCAAGCATTAGTAACTTGTATAGTGGTAGAATAGGCCCCAAGGCTTAGTGTTGTGACCAATTTTGGAAATAAAGTATCTTGAAATTAAAAATATAGATCTTTGGGGGCAGGAGAGATTGCTCAGTGGTTAAGGTGCTTGCCTGCAAAGCCTAACTACCCGGAATCGATTCCCCAGTACCCATGCAAAGCCAGATGTACAAAGTAGTACATGCATCTGGATGGAATTCATTTGCAGTGGCTGGAGGCCTTGATGCACCCATGCACCCATTCTCTCTCTCTCTCTCTCTCTCTCTCTCTCTCTCTCTCTCTCTCTTTCTCTCCATCCTTGAAAATAAATATTTTAAATATATATAGATTTTTTGTTTTACAATGTATTAAAACATTACCTGGAGAGATGGCTCAGCGGGTAAGGCACTTTCCTCCAGTGCCTAAGGCCCTGGGTTCAATTCCTCAGTACCCACATATGCCAGACCCACAAGGTGGTGGCCCTGGTGCGCTCTCTCTCTCTCTCCATTAAAAAAATTTTTAAAAAAGCAAAACTACCCTAAACCCCTCTAGGGTGTATAATGTTCTTAAAAAAAAAAAAGATTCATCTCTGCTTTAAAAAAAAAATACCTAGCCATGTACTCAGTATCAAAGGTATTAATGAGACATTTTGCATTCTTTTTCATAGGAGGTCTTTGAAATACCCACATCTCAGTTATCTTATAGCCCAGAATTCTCTGTTTAAATGTTCCCACCAGTATCTAGACCCTCTTGCTCACAAGATTACACCTGAAGCTTGAGAGGTGTGCAGGGCCAGGAGTCAGATGTGCCTCTAAGGTTAAGCCAATTCCCCATGGGCTTGTTTTTTCCTCATCTCAAAGTCCCTTTGGTCCTAGGGGCTGGGGTGATGAGAGCCATGGACCACAGAGAGGAGACGGGGAGGCAGGTCTGGAGGCAGCAGGTACCTGAGAAGTGGTAGGGCTGGGATTCTGCAGAGGTGGCCAGGACAGGCCCTATGGGCAGAAGGAAACAGACCGGGGTGCTCGCAGTCCACAGACAGGTTAATGGCTCCTGCCTTGTGCACAATTGGATTTGTCCTCCTGAGCCTCCTGGCTTTGGGGAAGGACCTTCCCTCCTGGGAGTTCGGCTAGACTCCCAGAGCCACAGGGCCTGGACCAGCTGGGCCTGATTCAATCAGGAAAATGAAGGACAGTGGGCTTTCAGACATCCCAGAGCCCAGAGGAGCAGGTGATGCAGCCTAGAAAGATAAGAAGTGATGGGAGTGGGGAGGGGTCCAAGTCCATTCTGACCCTGCCTGCTTCCTAGGAATAGAACTCAAAGAATGGGACCTTCCCATGATGCTTAAAATATAGTTGCCAGTAATATACATCCTCCTCCCCCTGCCTGCCTTCCCTCCTCTCAAGACTGGTTGCAAGATGACACTGAATCAGAACACTTGGAACTAGTCGGTTTCTCTGTGTGTGTGTGTGTGTGAGGTGCCTACATATGCTAGGACCCAGGAAAGGGGGCTTAGAGAGCAAAGAAATGAACACGCAAACAAAAGACACTCCTCAGGCTGGAGAGATTGCTCAGTGGTTAAGGAACTTGCCTCCAGTGCCTAAGGCCCCTGGTTCAATTCCCCAGGACCCACATAAACCAGACCCACAAGGAGGTGGCCCTGGTGCACTCTCTCTCTCTCTCTCTCTCTCTCTCTCTCTCTCTGCTTGAAAATGAATAAATAAAATATTTTTTTAAAGGCACTCCTCTTTCCTCTATACCTTCTATGTTATATCAACTGAACTCTGAGACATATGTCACCTTTTTGCAGGAGGTGAGTGAAACAAAAGGGACAGATTGTAAACTCAAGAAGACATCCTATGACTCCTAAGGGACATTCTCTGATCTCTGGAATTTTGCCCATGCAGTTCCTTCTCTGTGAATTCCACTCAAGCTCACCTTCCCTCTGAGGACTTTCCTCGCTGCTTTTCTGCCCCTCACCTCATCTGTGCTTCTAGAGCGTTGTAGATGGCTCCATCCAGAGTGCTGGGTGCTATATTGGCTCATTCAGCTCACCAAAAATAGTTGGCACTGTCCTGAGGGCTGGAGATATCACAGGAAACAACTGAGAGGGAGGAGACAATAAGCACATACGCAAATAATTAAACAAGGCGCTCTCAGAGGGCGCGGAGCGCTGGAAGGAAAAGCAATGAAGCCGGATTCTTAGGGAATCAGGAGTGGCTGGGGGCAGGACAGAGACAGGGAGGCGACGTCTGATCCAAGTGACTGCCAAGGAGGAGATGGTCCCGCAGAGAGGCTCCACCTGGGTCAAGCGACCCTGTGGGAACAGCCAGTGCTGAAACTCTGAGGCCAACAGCGGGTGATTCTGACTGAGCAGAACAGGGTTGCCAAGGACTGGGGAGGGAGGAAGGAAGGGAGTGACTGCTAATGGGTATAGAGTTTCCCTTTGGGGTGATAAAAATGTTCTGGAACTAGAGAGAGGTGATGGTTGTGCAGCATGGTGACTATATTACCTGCCAGTCAGCTGTTTGCTTCCAAATGGTGAATGTCATAGTACTCAGTACTTGTATAGGTACTTCTGGACTTTTCCATAAATGAGAACCTCCAGGGTGTGGAGGCCTTGAGGCTAGTTGTGGCTGGTGATGTCCTGGAAAGGTGGTACGAGATGGTGCTGGAAGGTGGTGGACAGATCAGAGGACATTGTGGAATGATAGGGGTTGAGCTTTAGTTTGGTGCCATGGGAAGCCACCAGAAGATTGCAAGCAAGAAAGCGACACTGTTTTGTTCCTGAGGTGCTGGGGATCAAACCCAGGGCCTTGCACGTGTAAGGCAAGCACTCTCGACCACTGCCCGACACCTCTGTCCTTTACTGTTCAATTGTTGGTTTTTGTTTTTGAGGCAGGCTCTGACCTAGGTTGGCCTAGGCTAACCTGGGGTTAAAGGTGGTTGTGGTAGAGGCTGTGTGTCGTGATGGGACTTAAATGAAAGCAGAAGAGCCATTAGGGAGGCCATTGAAGGGCCCAAGGGAGAGCTGGCAGTGGCCTAGGATAGGTGGGTTTGGTGGGGACAGAGTAATCTGCTTTGGGGACATATTGTGAAAGTGGACTAGTGGGACTTGGGATCTAAAGAAAAGAGGATGGAGAAAATTGCTCTCGCATTCCCTTCCTTCCTTTCATTCCTTCCTCCCTTCCCTTTCCCTTCCTTTCTTCCTTTTTCCCTTCCCTTCTCTTCCCTTCCTCCCTCCCTTTCCTTCCTTCCTTCTTTCCTTCCTCCCTCCCTTCCCTTCATTCATTCCTTTCTCTCTCCCTCCCTCCTTCCCTCTCTCTCTCTCTTTCCTTTCTTCACTGTTTTCACTTTCTACACTGTTTCATGTATCCAGGCTGGCCTTGAACTCATTCATATGTATCGAGGATGGTCTTGAACTTCTGATCCTCCTTTTTCTACCTCTTGAGTGTTGGGATTACAAGCCTGTGCCACATGCCCAGTTTATTCAGTGCAGAGGCTCAAACCCAGGGTCTCTTGAGTGCTAGCCAGCGTTCCACCAACTCAGCCACTGCCTCAGCTCTACTGCGTTTTCAACCTGAGTAACAAAAGAATGACAGATACTGGGATGGGGAGCACTCAGGTGTTCATGTGGCCACGTCAGGTAGACTGATAACGAGTTCACTACTGAGTAGGGATGGTACTGAAGACGGTCTGAGAGCTCACCTTAGGATAGGTGTGACTATGGAGGAGAGGAGCGAGTCCTGAGGAACAGGGACATGCAGGATGAGAGGGAGGAAGAGAAGACCAAGGAGCCAGCAAGATGTAAGAGAGGAGGCAGCAGAGGCATGATCCACTTAAGAAGGTAAGCAGGAGCTAGACGTGGTTAGTGGTGCACACCTTGCAATCCCAGCATTGGGGAGGAGTCAAGGTCATAGTGAGTTTGAGGCCAGCCTGGGTTACAAACAAACATGAGGACACACAGTGACCACTGGGCATAGCCTCAGGATTATAGTTTTGCCTTTCTGATGCATCTGAGTGTCTAGCACATAGTAGGTACTCATAAAAGGTTAGAGGACACAAAAAGATTATGCTCTGCCCTTTGTGACATTGACTGCCTGGATCAGGGGCTTGATTTAAGAATCTGAGACTGAGGAAAACGTCCAAGGGCTTGGACTACCCAGGAAGTCAAAGAAGTCGTTGTTCAATGGAAGATGGGGTCAGCCCAGAAGAACCCAGGATTGCAGCCCTACTGGCACATTCGAAAAGGGCTTTACCCCCCCCCCCTTCTGTTCCATTTTGTCTCTCAGGGGGTGATTCATATTTCAATATATCCCAGCTGAAGAGGGATCCGATTCTGAGCAGGTGGTAAGCCAGTACATGGAAATTTGATATATTTTGACTAATGCAGTTTGAAATTTGAAAACTGCAGACAATTTTATTCAAGATCCATTTTTATACCAACTCATTATTGGGAGAAAAAGGCAAGATTTCAAGTTTCTTGTGAACCCAGACCTGTCACCACCGAGCCCTGCTAAGCCAGGCTTGACCTGGTCAGCCATCCTGCCTGCAGCCCACAGCCTGCCTCAGCCACCTCGGGTCCCTTCCGGAAACTCTTTCTGAAGCAGCCTCTTTCAAGTATCCCTCTGGGGGTTACTAGTCCAATTTAATCTGACCTTCAGCCCCACCTCTGTCGCACCAACTCTAGCAAATCCCTGGGGCTGGCACTTAAGACAAGTTTTGTGATACAGACAGGGTATTACACTGAATTTCCACTGCCTTGTCCATTTCCCAGCCTCCTGAGCGAGAAATCCAAGGAGAGGAAATAAATAATGGAGACAGGAGGAGGGAGAGGTTATTGACAAGGGAGCTCCTGGGAGGAGGGGTGCCACAGAGGGTCTGTGGATGAACAGTGGCCTCCAAGAGAGCTGTCTCTTCTCCCATCCCGAGATGAGAGATCCATTTTGAGTCTCAGTTCACCCATTTTAGGCAAATGTCTACAGCTTGGTGAACCTCGTTTTTCTCAGTGGTAAAATGGAGATCTGAATATCTCCATGATAATTCAAGGGAGAATATTCAAGGAAGGTATGTAAGTGCCACCAGGATGACTATGTCTGACACACAGAAGGTTGGACACGTGTTGGTCCT
This sequence comes from Zapus hudsonius, assembly GCA_004024765.1. NCBI lineage: Eukaryota > Metazoa > Chordata > Mammalia > Rodentia > Dipodidae > Zapus > Zapus hudsonius. The sequence goes on from PVHP010017206.1 coordinate 29,235, forward strand.
TTTTTAGGCAATGATCTCTTTGCCTGAGGCCAGAGGTCATGTCTCCTCTGTGCAGCTCACAGTCTGGACAGGAAGAAACCAGAGGAAAGGGTTGGATCTCTGAAAGCTGTGACAGTAGGAGTGACTTCTTAACCACTGAGCTATCTCTCCAATCCCTGATATTTTAAATTTTTAAAAATTTCTTTGAGAGGGCTGGAGAGATGGCTTAGTGGTTAAGACACTTGCTTCCAGTGCCTAAGGCCCCATATTCCCCAGTACCCACATAAGCCAGACCCACAAGGTGGTGGCCCAGGTCTCTCTCTCTCTCTCTCTCTCTCTCTCTCTCTCTCTCTCTCTCTGCTTGAAAATGAATAAATAAAAAATATTTTAAAAATTTCTTTGAGAGATAGAGTATGGGCATACTAGGATCTCTTGCTCTGCAAACTATTTCTTTTTTTAAATATTTCATTTATTCATTTTCAAGGAGAGAGAGAGATTGAGAGAGAGAGAGAGAGAGAGAGAGAGAGAGAGAGAGAGAGCACCACAGCCACTACCTTGTGGGTCTGGCCTATGTGAGGCCTGGGAATTAAACCCAGGGCCTTAGGCACTGGAGGCAAGTACCTTAACCGCTGAGCCATCTCTCCAGCCCTCTGCAAACTATTTCTAACATATGTACCACTTTGTGCATATGGCTTTATGCGGGTACTGGAGAATCAAACCAGGGCCAGCAGGCTTTGAAAACAAGTGCCTTTAACTGCTAAGTCATCTCCCTCGCCCTGCTATGATAATTTGTAACAATCAATCCAAATGTTTCATACATAAATAAATTCTACTGTTATAATGTACCTATACAATGAGATCCTCCAGAGTCTCCAAAGTCTTGCCTGGTATTCTATGGTTCTTCCTTCTATGAGTTAACTGGGGGTTGCCCTGGCTGCGGGCCCTCAGCATAGACAGTTCCCTGTGGTTGTAATTCCACCCTCTGGTGGATCCTTTCCAGCCTCTAAACTCTCCTCACCCCTACCCGCTAGGAGTCCCCACAGTTCTCACTGGCTCCCTGGATCTCTTGCCACTTTTAAAATATTTTTATTTATTTACTTGTCCATTCATTTATGACACACACACAGAGAATATGAATGGGCACCCCAGGGCCTCCAGCCACTGCCAACAAACTCCAGACACATGCGCCACCTTGTGCATCTTGCTGTATGTAGGTACTGGAGAATCGAACCAGGGTCCTCAGGCTTTGCAGGCAAGTGCCTTAACCAATGAGCCATCTCTCCAGCCCTCTCACCACTTTTACAAGGTGCAGTTCTGTGTGGCCCTGGGTGGTTGATGAGTGCTCATTTCCCCGCTGTCCTGGGTCAGGGCCACTCTTCCCATGGGCTCTGTGGCTTCCTCAGTACAGAGCTGCTGGGTCGAAACAGATGATGCAGACTACAGAGCTGCATATACAGCATGATCTCAACTTTATTTCTTTAAATAAAATTTTTATTTAAATTTATACAGCCCTATATAAATGAAGGAAGTATTGAAGAGAAGGTACAGCAAGAACCTGTCAACGGTTGTCAAGGGTAATGGGAATGTAGTGATTTTTCTTCCTTTTTACTTCGATATTTTTCACATTTCTCACAACTGGCAAGTATTATTTTAAAATGAAAGTAAACAATGATGAATGACTTTAGAGGAAAACTGATGGATAAAAAGAGGGCTTAGGGACCACATGGGAAGCCCAAGAGAAGTGTGACCTGGGTCAGTTCACCCAGGCTCAGGGTCTGAGGATGGGCAGATGTGGGCCCATGGAGAATGCATGGTGCTTGGGCCAGTGGGCACCGGGAGGCACTGGAGGCTGGGAACTGAGAAACCCAGCTGGGCTCTACAGGGTTTGAGGAGATTCTTCGTCGTGTGTCCTGTAGCATGAAGCCCAGCCCCAGCAGAAGTCAAGGAGCATTTGGCACGGATGGGTCAGATGAGATTAGAAACGTGTGTTTGCAAACACCTTCAGCTTCCTGTCCTTTTTATTTATTTATTTGCAAGGAGAGAGAGAGAGAGAGAGAGAGAGAGAATATGAATGGGCACACCAGGGCCTCCAGCCACTGCAACAAACTCCAGATGCATGCACCACCTTGTGCATCTGGCTTTATGTGGGTGCTGTGAAATTGATCCTGGCTCCTTAGGCTTTAAAGGCAAGACCCTTAACCGCTGAGCCATCTCTCCAGCCCCCCTTCCTTTTTTGATTCTATGAACTCAATGGAAACCACAGCCCTGGGTGACCATTCCCTGCCTCCTCTTACCACATCTAAGTAGCTAATATTGCTGGAAATGTACCTCTGCATATCCCATCCACTTGCAGAATGGCTGGGGCTCACCATGACACACGTCATTCCTTCTTACATGCACCCCTTTCTCCTTGGACTCTCGCCCTCATCTCAACCTCTATGCTCAGCTGAGGAGCCCTCTTTCTTCATGGAGAAAACGGAAGCTGTCCGAGGCTATCATCTCTGTGTATACCATGGTCCCCCCATTGCAGTGGACAGTGGGCATGTGTTCTTTCTCAGCTCTGGGCACATCTTCTATGGTCCTGCCTACTGTTAATCAATCTCTCTCTCTCTCTCTCTCTCTCTCTCTCTCTCTCTCCCTCTCCTGAATCATGCTTGTTGGCATGCACACAGGCTCTATTTCTTCCATCTCAAAAAACAAGCATTGGGAGGGCGGGTGTGGGGGAGGGCGAGCATGGTTAATGGGTGCAGTTGGATGAGGAGTAACTTCTAATGTTCTATTGCACAGTAGGATAGCTGTGGTTGACAATTAATTGTAAATTTTAAAATAGCTAGTAGAGAGGATTTTAGATGTTTCCAACACAAAGAAATGATAAATGTTTGAGATGATGGTTATGCTAATTGCCCTGATCTGATCATTACACATTGTATACATGTTTTGAAATGTCACACTGTACTCCATAAATATGTACAATTACTAAGTGGCAATTGAAGATAAAAACTATAATTTTAAAAAAGCTAAAAAAGGAAAAAAGAATAGCTGCCCTTGGCCCACGCCCCTGCAGGTCCTGCCCTGTTTCTCTACCTACTTCCCATCAGACTTCCTGTGTGATGAGTGGGCTCTGGGTGGACACGGACACTCCCTCCTCCCTGACCCATCATGGTGGGCCCGGCTGCGATCTGTGTTGACCAATGAAATGTGACAGTGAGTGACACTTGAAACACACAGAGGAGGAGCCAGGGGTTGGTTAAGTCTGTGTGTCTTTCCCCAGCAGTGTTCTGGGTAAGAGTTGTTCTGACCTGGCTTCCTGTGTCATGAGGGGGACCCAAGTCTTGGTTGCTGTGAGCCATTGTGACTCCAATCACTTTTTTGTTTTGGTTTTTCAAGGTAGGGTCTCGCTCTAGCCCAGGCTGACCTGGAATTCACTATGTATTCTCAGGGTGGCCTTGAACTCACAGAAATCCTCCTACCTCTGCCTCCTGAGTGCTGGGATTAAAGGCGTGCGCCACCATGCCTGGCCAGAGCATTTCTTTTAAATAAAATTTATTTATTTATTTATTTGCACACAGAGAGAAAGAGCGAGCAAGAGAGAGAGAATACGAGTACACCAGGGCTTCTAGTCACTGCAAACAAACTCCAGATGCATGCGCCACTTTGTGCATCCGGCTTTACGTGGATACTGGGGAATCAAACCTGGGTTGTTAGGCTTTGTAAGCAAGTGCCTAAACCACTGAGCCATCTCTCCATCCCTCCAGAGAGAGCACTTCTTATCTCAGCATACCCTGGCCTCTTCTGGCTGATCCAGTGCCTCCCTTTCTAGCCCCCTCCCCTTCAACTCTTGGTCCCTCTCTAGTATAACTTCTGTCCTCACCACCTGCTGGAGGTGAGCTTGCCAGGTCACAAGTTACCTCCATATGGCTCCATGAGGGCTGCAGCCCACGTGTCACTCTTGGCAGCCCTCAGCATTGACTTCTCCCTCCTGGAAACACAGCTTAGGGACAGCGCCCTCTCCCGGTTTGTCTCTAACCTCAGTGGCTCTTTCTCCTCCTTGTATGGTGGCTCCTTTTTTGTCCTCCTACAAAATCCGTGTCACCACCATCCGCTTCAGTCTCCTCTCTCTAGATGACCTCATCCATTCCCACAGACTAAATACCATCACTATGCCTACAGCTCCCAAGCGCCCTGCTCCCTCGGGGCTCCTCGGGGAGGGAGGACTCTATGACTTTGCACGTCTCCAGGCCTACTTCCAGGGCACCTTCCATCTCACAGTGGCCTCTGCATCCTTTCAGTCATGGCGGGGCCATAATGGTCCTGCCACCCACTCTCCCTCTTGCAGGTTCGTCTGGATGTCATCCTAAACTTTTCCATGCTGCCCAGTGAACTCTGTCTCCAGAACCCCAGCGGGCCTTTAATCCCAGCACTCGGGAGGCAGAGGTATAGGAGGATCGCTGTGAGTTTGAGGCCACCCTGAGACTACAGAGTGAATTCCAGGTCAGCCTGGGCTAGAGCGAGACCCTGCCTGGAAAAAAAATAAAAAAGAACCCAGCACCTCTCTAGTCACCAGTCCCAGGCTTCCTGGCCGCCTCTTGTTTTCCTCCCCATTGACCCACTGATCCTTTAATGGTGGTCCCTAAACCTAGTCACATCACCTCCTTACCTCAGCCTCGATGGTGGTTTCTTGCCACATCCAAGCCTTAGACCCAAACCTAAGACCCTACCCCTGGCTTGACCTTTCTAACCTGGTCTCCTCCTGCTCCTCTCTCCTGACATTCCCTCTACCTGGAAGGCTGTTCCTCAGCTTCTTACCATTTAGGTTTCAACTCCAAGGTCACTCCTCAGGGAGGCCCTTCATGAGCACATGGCTACAATGGATCCCTTCTTTCGCCTGAATCTTCATCCCCTCTTCAGGTTTCCGGCTCCTAAAATGTGTCGTTTTGTGTGGATCTAGTTTATTTTATTTTATTGTACCCCTCCTTAGGCTGGAGGCTCCATGCAGTAAGGAGCTATGTCTTCTCCTGTTAAAGAGTCAACCACAAGTCCAGTCTCTCACAAATAAAGGGCTGGGGGACATGCAGACGAGGATGGCCTGCAGGTATGGGTTGTGTTCTGAGGCCTTCCACTGACAGCCAAGGCTCTCTGGAGCAGGGAACAAGGGACCAGTTTCTGCTGTGTCGCTGGCTGTTTAGCCTGGCCAGAGCCTGGGTTTGGCAGACCTTCCCACGCCTACTTCTTGTCCTGTACACCCCAGGGACACCACCCCCATGTAGACATCTCCACAGACATTTGCCATCCCCTCAGAAGTGCCCCTGCCCTTCTACACACACTCAGGCTATATCATCACTTACCTGTCCAGTTGTAGGCGTGTTCATTATTCGCTGTCATTTGGGGGGAGGGAAGCTAGCT
>PVHP010017207.1:0-34860 GCA_004024765.1 Zapus hudsonius
TTTTGATATCTTAACCCACAGAGAGAGTGTCCGATGGAAGCACTTGAAGAAATTTACACTCTCACCATTAAGAGCCTTTCCAGTAGAAGAAGGCATATTCCAAACTTTGCCTTTTCCCAGAAAGGGCTGGAAGTTTGGGGTATTTACCATAATGAGATTTGGGCTGGATTTTACCTGCTAATGTAATTCTAGATTCATCCAAAAGGACTGTTAGTTGGATGTTGGGAGCTCTGTGAATTCCCTGACATGCTGCATAAAATATTATCTGTGCTTACATATTCTTTTGAGAGAAGGCCATAACTTTCATCAGATTCTTTTTTAAAAATATTTTATTTATTCACTTTCAAGCAGAGAGATACAGGAGATAGATGATGAGAGAGAGAGAGAGAGAGAGAGAGAGAGAGCACCAAGGCCACCACCTTGTGGATCTGGCCTATGTGGGTACTAGGGAATTGAACCAGGGGCCTTAGGCACTGGAGGCAAGCAAGTGCCTTAACCGCTGAGCCACATCTCCAGCCCTCATCAGATTCTTAAAGGGATATATAGAGCTATTTCTCCCCTAATCTATGATATCTGCAGCTATAGAAATTTTACAGTATAATTGAATTAATTGTTAGTTCATCATGCTGATGGTTCACTCAATTCATTCGATTACCCCACCACTTAAACATAACCAGCCAATTTAAATAATTTTATTCATTAATGCTTGAGTACAAGGCACAGAAAATACCTGTGCATATGTTGGACAGTTTCATTGTTGCTGCTTTTCAGGTTATATAAATTGAGATTAGAAAGTTGACATTTGTTATCTGGTTTCTTTGTTAGTGAGTAGCTACTCTGAACAGAATGGGGAGTTATTTTGATTTTTAAGTTTTCAGCTTTAAAAGTGGAATTCTATATCTTTCTACATAAAATATATGACTTTCTGGTAGGCAAGACCAATAAGCTTCTTTTTATATTGATGAAACTTAAAACCAAAGTTAAGGGGTGAAGATACATCTCAGTGGTTAAAAGCACTTTTTCTGCAATCCTGACAATGAGTCTCGATCCCCAGAATCCTCATAGAGCCAGACACTGTAGCTCATGCCTCTGTAATCCCAACACATCACCTACAGCAATGGGAAAGGGGTCAGGATATTCTACAAACTTGAGGGCCAGCCAGTCTGGAATTCACAGTGACAAACAAGGAAGACCCTATCTCAAGCAAGTTGGAAAGAAGGACTGACGCCTCCATGTTGTTCTCTGACCTCCAAGTGTGCTCTGATACCCACACATGCACACAGATCACACACACACCCACACACACACACACACACACACACACACACACACACACACACACACACGAAAAGTGGTTGCAACAAAAAGGATGGAGGTATCACAGAGGAAGTGATGTCAACAGAAGACTTCACATTAAAGGAGCTCACACATAATGACCACCTCACAAGTGTAAAACACAGGATATTGGAAGCTGATGCAAATTTATAAAGGAACACGACAATTCACTGAGGCTGAGGGAAAAATGCTACCTCGATAGGAAGGGAACAAAGTAGGTAGTATTCAAATACTTTCCATGACTTTTTTTCCTTAAGAAAAGGCTGTGGTATATAGGTCAGGATGAGCGATCCCAGCACTGGGGAGTTTGAGGCAGGATTCCTCAAAGGTATGTCATGAAGTTGAGCATTGTGGTGGCCTTTAATCCCAGCACTCCAGAGGTAGAGGCAGGAGGATAGCCATGAGTTTGAGGCCACCCTGAGACTACATAGTGAATTCTGGGTCAGGCTGGGCTAGAGCATGACCCTACCTATAACGACAACAACAAAAATGTGTGTCATGAAACCTCCCCAAAAATACCCTTTAAAGAAAAGCAAGAGAAGACTTTTTTAGCAGTCACAAGACATTGGTTGTAGGTCTACCATTATTCCAAGTGCCATGCAAATATTAGCCCATTCGCCCTCACAACAACCCTGTGAGCTAAGTCTGATTGTCCCTACAGTGCTTGAAGGGATTCCCAGGTACCCTGGCAGCCTCTTCAGGGAGGAGAGGCAGGCCTGGCCTTTGGATGTGCCTCCTGACCTGGCTAGACCCTACGCCATCCTATCTTTCCAGCATGGGAATGACCTGTCCAGTAGGGAAACTACTTGGTCACTTAAGTCTGAGAGCCATGTGCCAAACCTGACCCCCCTCTCACCCACTCCGGCATCCTTGGGCTGTCCCTCTTTCATGGCCCCTTTGCCTGGAGAAACATAACCCGGCCATCTTGCTTTCCCTTTTGCTTTTCCCTTTCCTGGGTGGCATTAGAAACAAGACACAGGTAACCTTGGTCCCCTTGGACTGAAAGGGTCTCACTTAAACCCTTATCAAATGGTGAGTGATAACTTCCAGTGGGGGCAGGGAACCAAGGGGCTGCTAAATGCTACTGAGTGGAAAAGCGTGGTGGCAATACGTGAAAGGCCAATGGTAAAGAACTGAGAGGAAGCCGAGGGGCTGGGGTTCAGAAAGCAGGACTCTCCGTGGGTACCCTGGGCTGCACGCAGTTGTAAGGCTGAGATAAAGATGTTAGAATTTTTCCTGAGAAATGCAAAGCTACTGAAGGGCTTTACCAGAGAGTCAACAGGAGTCAATTTGCATTTTGAAATTTTTAGTCATTCTGGTTGCAGTGGGAACCAGAATGGAGTTGGTGAAAAAAGACCAGCGAGGTGTGTGCATCCCATAGGTTTTTTCAGGCAGAATAATGGGGTACCTTGGTCTTAGGAAGTCGATGAAGGTAAAAACAAGCTAGTGAATAGGTCAAGAGACTTTTGAAGTTTGAAGTAATGGGACTAATTATCAATGTAAATTTATTCGTGTAGGATTGAGGAGCATATTAAATACCATTTCTAAGTTTCCAGACTGGAGAGCTCCACCTGGAGGGGTGATGGTGTTATTCTCTGAGACAGAACCAGTTTTTAGGTATGCAAAGTTCATTTAATTTTAAAATTTTTTGCGTTTCGGGAACTCTTGGAGCATACCAGTTGTGATGGCTAGTAGACCACTGGAAAACTCAGGGGCAGCCCTGAGTTGAAGATAGAAATTAACCCTGAGTTATGGAAGGTGCTATTAAAGGATGCTGTACAGCCTGAGAATGTTCATAAGGAACACAAAATTCAACAAAAGTAGATGAAGAAAAACCTGGGGGGGAAATGAGTTTATAGAGAGGTGCCAAGGAACAGCTGCAAAACCAATAGAAGCAGACTGGCCAAGTGCTAGTGCCCTTGATGAAAACTAAGACGTGACACATGTTATAAGAATGACTGGGAGAGAGTAAAACTTAAAGTTGATAGTGCCCAAAATTCATGAATTGCCAAAATGATAATTTTAAGAAAAAATGAAAGCTGTGACAAGACCTGATGACTATAGTACTGGTCTCTCTCTCTCGCCTCTCTCTTTTATGCCTCAACCATCACAAAGACCTTATGGAATAAGCTCCATGCTATGTCTCCGTCTTGTGCTATGTCTTGTTTGAGACAGGTCTCCTTACGTAGTCCAGGCTGACCTTGAACTTATGCTCCTCTCGCCTAACCCTTCTGAGTGCCACAGGCTCAAGCCTCCTCCATCTTCCAGATGGGAAATGAAGCGTGTGTCCAAGTGAGTGGTGAAGAGAGAACTGAGCACCAGTCTGCGACTTGGAAGCCACCCTCCACCCCAGCTATGCTTTTGGCTCCCTCTACTATCTGTTTCCTTTCCTGATTTCCACGCTACCATCCCTCCTCATTCTGCTTCTGCACCCTCTGGCCTCTTGGCTCTTCTTGGCAGATTAGCTTCCTTTTCTTCCCAACAAAGAATCCACTTCCACTGCTTCGCATTTCTTTTAGCCTACTTTTCACTTTCTGGCTTCTGACTCAGTGACGTCTACCTCTCAGAGGGGGCACGTGCTCTTCCTTTCACTCAATCTATGACTTCTTCCTCTCTTCTTTTGGAAGTATGGCACGGACACCTCTGGCCATTCCTTCTCACATCGGTTCTATGGGCATTGCAACAGTTTGCTCTTACTGTTCCTTCTATTCTTCTATACCTGTGCTTATTCCCCTTCCAGGCCCCAAATACATTTCCCTGGGGTAAGCGCTTGTCCTCTCTGCTTCACACTCCTGTGAAACTCGTTGCTTTTCCTGTCTGCAACGCTCATGTGTGGGTGGCTATCGCCTGCATTCCCTCCTGGGCCCTGTCCCTCCATCTCTGAAGCCCCAGCTCATTCAACCCTGATGTTCAACCCAAACCCGTCAAGCTCCTCCACAGCTCCTTCTCATCCCAGCCTTCTTATACAGCCTTATCCCAGCTTCAGAACCTTGGTGCCGCTCAGTTTCTCTTTACTCTTCCTTTGTGCCTTTATCCCTCTCCTAGTACAGTCTCCCAATATTCAGTCGCAAAGTTCTAGGGATAGTCCCTAAAAATGTCTTGCTCCCAGATTGAGGTATTTCCTTTCATCTCCTTGGCCTCCTGGCCCATATCTTGGTTGTATGATAGCCCCTAACCCGGTGCTCTCTTCTGCTCCTGGTCAAAGTGTTTTCCCAGTGTTCTGATGAAGTCAAATTCATATCCTCCTTCTAGATTCTCTAATACCCAATCATTTCCATAAACCTCTGTTGTGAAAAATCTTCTGAGGATTTCTAGGGGACTCTCGGTCTTTTCTAGGCAGCTAAGCTCCAGGGCCTTCAAGGACTTCACTATGACATGCATATGGGGCCACACAGTATAGAGCACAGCCTTTCCTGCAAACACCAGCCTTTCTCTCAAACAAAACGTCTCTCCCTAAATGTGATGTAGGCTCCAGCTCCATAGCAGCCTTTGTTCATACTTAATATCTTATTCTAATGCCATGACCTTCAAAGAACCACCCTCTGGGACCTAGTTATGGCATCCTTTCAAGTGCTTTTGTTTGGTCATGCTTGGTTACATAAGCTGACTAACTGATACTATAAAGTCAGCCATATGGAATTCACCATTTTTACCTTAAAAAACACTGTCAAGAACAATAGATAAAATTACTTATGTTTATCTTTATATTTGGATGTTACAATAAAACTCTTGAAATGCCTTTAAAAATGAGGCATTGATGAATTAAAATTCATCTTTCTTTATGTTTCCTCGTCTGCTCGAAAGTGAGTTCCCCCTAAAACAGAGGTCTGTGCCTCTCTCCTTCACAGCCATATCCCACTACATCCCAGCTGTGTCCAGAGCAGCATCCAAGCCTTCAGACATGTTTGTTTTAAATCTATGGCTTGAGTCTTCACTGTGTGTACCTTTGTCCAATCTGTATTCCCCATGGTAACCTGAAACCCTTCCTCTCAGACTGTGCCTTTTACCCTGTCCTTTTCACTGATGCCAGATTGTTTTCTAACTCACATTTATTTTCCCATTCCCCTACTACAAACCCTTCTTTGCTTCGGCTTGCCTGTAAGGCTTCTAAGCACATTCTCATCCAGCCTTATTCTTTGGCTCTTTTCCACTCAGACTCCTCATTGATCTACAAATTATTCTGCCCAATGGGTTTCTCTTCCTCCTCCTCTTCCTCACTCATGTCACCCTGTTCTTCCAGGATCCCCTGTCCCCGAACTCCTGAGAAGTTTCTTTCTTTCCTCTCCATTTTGGAGCCATCTCCTACCTGCTATAAATCTCTTCTTCCTCTCCATTTTGACATGGGTCTTAGGACACACTTGCTTTTGACTGCCATACACTATATAAATCAAAAGTCTTAAAGGGTTTAATTAAGCAAATGTTTTCTAAGGATCAAAGTGCTAGAATCAATTCTGTTTTTAGACATGAAGGGCAGTAAGACAAGCAAGCTATAGGTCATCTTATGAGGGCCATAGTTCTCCAGAATCACAGGCGTAGCTGACCAAGAACTATATAATGAAGAATCACAGGGCCATCAAAGTTGTTTTTAAGAAAAAGACTGAGGTATTCTAATAATCTTGTCTTTTTATATTTTCATCTATTTATTTGCAAGCAGAGAGAGATAGATATTAGAGAGACAGCAGAGAGAATGGGTGCACCAGGGCCTCCAGCCGCTGCAAATGAACTCCAGATGCATGTGCCACTCTGTGCATTTGGCTTTATGTGGGTCCTGGGAATCAAACCCCAGGCTGGTAGGCTTCACAGGCAAGTACCTTAACCACTGAGCCATCTCACCAGCCCACCTTTTTAAATTGAACCAGCTACATGAGATTCAGGTCACTGTCCACAGTAATTTAAAAGTGAAGAAAGTTAAGCCAGGTGTGGAGGCTCATTCCTATAATCCCAACACTAGAGTGGTCGAGGTAAAACTGCCATGAGTTCAAGACCAGCTTGGTCTACATAGTGAGTTCAGGACAGCCTGAGCTCCAGAGAGAGACCCTTATCACAAAAGAGAAGTGAATAGAGTTTACCCATGATCATATCCTGCCATCTGCTTTCCATACCTCTATGATGGTTAATATCAATTACCAACTTGTTAGGATTTAGAATCACCTAGAAGAAAAACCTGTGGGCATGTCTGTGAGGAGTTTCTATATTACATTGAATGAGGTGAGAAGATCCACCCTAAATGTGGGAGGCCCCTGTGGGCTGGGATTCCAGGCAGTAAAAAGTAGAAATAGAGCTAAGAACCTGCTTTCGAACTCTCTGCTTCCTAACTGTGGCTGCAAGGTGACCAAGTCTGTTTTGAGCTCTTGCGGGCAGTTTCTGTGCTATGGTGGACTCTACTCAAATGGTGAGCCAAAATAAATCCATACATCCTTCCTTAAATCGCTTTTACAAGGTATTTTATTACAGCATGGAGAAGAGTAACTAATATGCCCTGGAATTGGAGTCTAGTCATTCTTCCCAATAAGTCTTCCAGTAGAGCTTGGAAGAATCTGAGAACTGCTTATTCTGGAGCAGAAAAGAAAATCCACGAAGGAAACCCAGATGCACAGATGTGTGTTTGGCCAGAGCCACCTTAAGAGCAAGTTTGTGATCCATCCTTTATTTCCATTGTAGGTTTTGACCAAGCAGATATACAAAATGAGTAAAAATCCAGGACATACACTGGGAAACTACCCAATGGGTTTCCCACACAGGGCAGTCTCCTCCTGTTCAAACAACCAGCTACCTCGCCAGTGTGCTGTTTTTCATCATTATTAAACTAATGTCCCTCTCCAGTGAGATCACACCCCTCGTTCCTGTCCTGACCCTCATGGAAGCTTCCACAAATGCTCAGTTAATGTCAGTGAAGTGACTGAATTAATAGCCAGCATCCTAAGTCCCTTGGGCTTTGAGGCATGGGATCACAAAAAGAAAACCCCGCATTCGCATCTGCTCAGAGGAATGTTTTCCTTGTTCTATCTATGACTACCAATGCCAAATTCCAACAGTGCAGTGGCCCATAACGTCCACCCAAACAGTCAGATAGCAGCAGCATTACCAGCTTCCCCTGTTATCTTATCTGTTGTTTAATGAACACTGTGAGGCCACAAAATCTAGATGCCCTAGAGCAGGGCCACTCTGGAAGGGAGCCACTGGATGACCCCAAAGTGTTAAGGTTACATAATCCCCTGGACCTCCATTTCCTTATCTATTAACAAGGGGTTATGCCACATGACCTCTTGTTTAATCTGATAACCAACATTCTCAACCTTTGTCCTAACCCCTTCCAATCAGACCCTCCTGCCCTCTTCAACTTCCCTGGTTCTCATATTCTGTCCTTATTCTACCCACTGGTGCCCAGAACCAAACTGAGAAGTAAACCAGGTTAAGGTACAGATGGGCCGCTTTGACCACCATCTCTAACTCTTTTCATTCTCATTGGAGCCCAGGTCCCTTCTGAGACTCTAAAGACTCTCTGGAGAAACAAACTCAGGAATCAAAGTGCTATATTCAAGGCCCAGTGCTGGATTTTCGGACCCACTCCCAGGCCCCAGGCCATCAACAGGCCTCCAATGAACAGCTTCTCAATCTAGTTCCTTTTCTATCATCTGCTTCAGTTGTCCAACGTCCTAGTGGCTTTTTCCAAATCAAAACCACTTTCCCTGAACAGTTGAGTGCTGTTTCCAGGTTGTAATGAAATTTCTCTAAGGGATTTTTTTTTATTTTGACTGGATCTCTCTTCTGCAGGTGAAGTAGATTTTTTGACCCATGGAACCAGCAGAATGATTTAAGAAGAGAGTGTAGGGCATATCTGAACTCCTGAGATCCCGTCTGTGGTCCATCTCAGCCTGACACTGTCCAGGGCTGAACTTAATCTTGCAGTGGGGATGAAGGATCGTGGAATTTCTAAGATTACTCACTAATGTGCCCCATCTCATGCAATATGCATGCTTGGCTTCACTCCAAAAGCACATTTAATCTACAGCATCCTAGTCATTACTCGAGGCTCTAGGAATACAGAGAAATGAGATCTTTGCTCTTAAGGAGTTAATTTCAGCAAGATAACACCACCAAGATAACCACAATTAAAGTCATGTTACCAAAGTTTTCAGAGGAACAAGAAAGCATGGGAAGAGAGGAGAAATAACACTCCTGACAACCAGGAAGGTCCTCATGACCAGCCCTCCAAGAGGATTGATTGTGCAAGATACCATGTTGAGAGGAAGGCACTGCAGGTTGAGAGATTGGGAAAAGAAGTAGTAAGAGATGGGGCTGAAGAGATGGCTCAGTGGTTAAAGGCACTTGCTTGCAAACTCCAATGGCCCAGGTTCAATTCCCCCGTACCCATGTAAAGCCCGATGCACAAAGTGGTACAAGTATCTGGAGTTCATTCCTAGTGGCAAGAGACTGTAGCAAGCCCACCCCCCTCGCTTGCAAACAAATAAATAAATAAAAGTATTTTTTAAGCCAGGCATGGTGGTGTATGCCTCTAATCCCAGCACTGGAGGATGGCCATGAGTTCAGGATCACACCCTGAGACAGCATAGTGAGTTCCCGGTCAGCGTGGGTGAGAGTGAGACCCTACCTCAAAAAAAACTATATAAAATGTGAAATGATATTTATGGCAGGCATAATTTGCCTAAGGTAAAGAGTTCACAATGTTATATCCCCTAGAAAACAGAGAGCATCTTCAGCCTTGGCAAGCATTCCAGGGATCCCTGCAGGGGCCAGGTATTTTTCTCAGTGGTGGGAACATGAGTAACAGAGCCTCTCTGGAGACCAAGTGCCTTAAGTGCACTCTTAAAGGTAAGCATGTAGCAGGAGAAATGGCTGAAGGATAGCTGATTCCATGGAAAGGGAGCAGAGTATACAAAGACCCTTATGGTTGGGGTACAACTCCATGGTGGAGCATTTGGCTACAAAAGCCCTATGGTGAGAAAGGCACCACTTACCAAAGCCAGGAATGAGCCCTCTTTCCAAATTGCGCAGCAATAGGGTTAGACATTAACCATCCTAAGCATCTCTGCAGCAACTGGGAGGAAATTCCTACATGATTCCCTTTGTCGTGATGAAGACAAGGTGACCTTGTGTGGAGGAAGGAAGTCTTGCTTCATTTTACAGTTTGGCCACTACTTTTGCTCATGACATTTATGATATAGGAAACAAAAAGGGACCTGTGTCCAAAAGAACGTAAAGAAAGTAACTCAAAGGAAACTTTACTCAACAGAAATTTACTTGTGTGCAGATAGGGAGAGAGGTTTTGTGGAGCCCTGTTCCTCACCAGTGGAATGGCGCTTGTTCCTGAAAGCCATGGCTGATTCAGACCAAAATTATGACTTGCTGGCTATTGATTCCAGTTTCTACAGGGAAGCTGTTCTTAGTGGTTCTAAGAAATCTGAAAGTGCAAATGAAAGCTGTCACTTGGCGGGACTCAATTAAGAAATTAAGGTCATTTATTGAAGACACTTGGGGTATGACAAGCTCTTAAGGATGGATGACATATGCTTTCAAAGAACTTACTTTCCACACCTGCCACAGGAAAGCAGTCATGAAAAGTGTATTTCTAAAAACCATGGCCTGAAAATGATAAAGTTTCTCAAACAGCTCAGCTGAATTCAGAGTATAATTATGCAATTTTACAAGAGCCGTTGCTTTATTCACCAGATACTCAGAGTTAATGTTTTCCACCAATAAACATTGGGCAAGAAACCACCATTAAAAAATCAGAGGTGGGGCTGGAGAGATTGCATAGTAGTTAAGGCACTTGCCTCCAGTGCCTAAGGTCCCGGGTTCAATTCCCCTGTACCCACATATGCCAGACCCACAAGGTGGTGGCCCGGGTGCTCTCTCTCTCTCTCTCTCTCTCTCTCTCTCTCTCTCTCTCTCTCTCTCTCTGTATGTCTCTGCTTGAAAATTAATAAATAAAATTTTTTTAAAAATCAGAGGTGGGTTTCCAGGAATAAGTGTTTCTGTACAACTTATCAATAACATATTTTTATCAAATACATTATTACATCTAGAGATACTGCTCATCCTCACCCTTACTTTGGGAATATCTGAAATGGACAACAATAAGGATAAATCAGCAGCTGCCTTAGCTATACATAATATTTTAGGTTTTAGGAAAACTATGCAAGATGCCACTTTTTTTTTTTTTTTTTGCGGCGCTGAGGACCGAACCCAGGGCCTTGCGCTTGCTAGGCAAGTGCTCATCCACTGAGCTAAATCCCCAACCCTAAGATTCCATTTTTAAAATAAGTCCAGAAGCAGGGATAACAATCTGTATTTATTTATCTGTTTATTTACTGACAGGGTCTCGTGTATTCCAGTCTTGCCTCAAACTTGCTATGTAGCCGAGGCTGCTCTTGAAATTCTGATCCTCCTATTTCTACCTTCTGAGAACTGGGATTACAGGTGTGCACCACCATATCTAGCTGTATTATGAAGCTGTCACTTATGTAGAAATCAGAGGGCATCCAGGAGTTATTATTATGGCATCTGTGTGTGGGGGAGGGAGATGTACAATGGCACCAACCCCATGAGAGGGGTGGAAGTGAAGGCCCCATACAAGTCATTTTGGCTCACCTCTGGACATCTTGAACCTGTAAAGGTCTGTAAAGCATTTAATGTTTTAAAAAAATAGCACATATGGGCTGGAGAGATGGCATAGCAGTTAAAGTGTTTGCCTTCAAAGCAGAAGGACCCAGGTTCAATTCCCCAGTACCCACATAAAGCCAGATGCACAAGGTGGCACATGTCTCTGGAGTTTATTTTCAGTGGCAGGAGGCCCTGGTGTGCCCATTCTCTCTCTCTCTCTCTCTCTCTCTCTCTCTCTCTCTCTCTCTCTCTCTCTCTCTCTCTCCCTCCTTCTCTCTCAAATAAATAAACAAATATTTTTTTAAAAGCACATAATAAATCCCCAAATACACCACTTAGCCCATGGGTAACCTCGGTTGGGCAAGTTACTTATCTTCTTGAACCTCAGCTTACGTAACTGTGTAGTGGAGAAGGCACCTGCTAGTGGCACAAGGATTTTCACACTCATTCTACTCAAAATCAAGCACTATTGGCTGACGCATCATTGTTCCCCAAATACTGTGGCTAACGTATACTCTGATGGTCATGGTAAAATGGACATGGTGCATTTTAACAAAGACATTGAGATGGAGAAAAACATCCCACTAAGAACTATGTTTGTTTTCTTTAAAGATGGGGGCTGGAGAGATTTCTCAGTGGTTAAGGCACTTGCCTACAAAGCCTAATGACCTGGATTTGATTCCCCAATACACACATAAAGCCAGATGTACGAAATGGGCCATGTGTCTGGAGTTCGTCTGCAGTGGTTAGAGGACCTGGCATGCCCATTCTCTCTCTCTCTCTCTCTCTCTCTCTCTCTCTCTCTCTCTCTCTCTCTCTCTCTCTCTCTCTCTCTCTCTCTCCTTGGAAATAAAATAAATAAAATAAAATCTTTTAAAAATAAATCAAAAATTTAAAAGATAGATGAGCATTGACTCAATGATCGTGGGCTGATCTGCACAAGACATAGTGAGCATCCTTAAGAGTAACACCCTTAAGTCTCCCCCACTTCTAGCAAAACAAGTTTATGGTCCCTGGACTGTATGTCACCAATGTGCTTTCAGCAACAGGCAGCCCCTGCTTTCCGCCTGCAGCCTCGGTGCCACCGCATCGGGACTTCGGTGGTTGCTGCTACGGGTGCAGATGACAATGGCTACCTTCGGCTGAATACCAAGTTTTACCTTGTTCCGTCTACATCCCACTATGAGTCCTATAGAGTTTATCCTAATGCCATGTTACAGACATAACTTGGCAATAAGAATAGAAGTTGGGGTGATGGCTTCGGTGTTGCAAGGCTAGAGTACTATAGGCCCTCCCATCTGGGGCAGGCCCGAGCACAGTGAGGTGGTTCTGTAAGAGTGAGAAGAGCCACTCTGGAAATTTCCCAGAGTAGCGGTCTTCCAGGATCCCGAGGGCCTGACCATGAGCACCTCTAGGGAAGACTCACAGGTCCAGGGGGTTCTTAGCTTGGATCCAACAGGAGTTCTGTCTCTATGTCCTGGCGTGAGGAGGGAGTCCAGATGGGTCTCGGCTTCTTGGACACTGTGCTCAAAGCTTGCATCCAGAATCTCAAGCCCCTCACAGGGCCACTTCCATGTCAGCCTTTTCCTCCAAGTGTTATCCTGAAGCGCTAACCATGTGAAAACAGCAGCACAGCAGCAACACATGAAGGTCAAACCTTCTCTCTCTGACTTGTCATAGTCTTGTGGAATATAAGAACGTTCAGTCTACGGAGACTGATGCCACTGGGGGATCACGCATGCTCTTTGTGCTGCATGTGTGTCCAGAGTGGCAGATGTATAAGGATGCACGGTCATGATAAGAGCTAGCACCTAACTATACCTTGGCACGGTTCTAAGTACTTTGCAGGTAGTATTCTCCTTTCATTCTCATGCCAGCTTAAGGAGGAGGGTGGTAGGGTTGAAGCATAGCTTGCCCCTGAGCTCAGCCAATGACTGAGCCGTAGAACATGCTGGCCCAGGACATCTGCCTGAGAACCATGCTTAGATCTTCTCACTGCTTCTTACTTTCTTGTCTCTGCTAATCACACACTTTTGAAGAGGGGAGCTAACGTATTTATATCCTACCTACTTCCCAAAGGCTGGAGGGTATTTGGACAGGCCCTAATTAGGGTTTCTCAGGCCCTACCATTGTATAGAAATGTTTCTCTTTAGTGAGGGGTGTTCATATTCCAAACCAAAGTCCCTTCTCCACAAAGCTTGCAGTTCTTCTGGCCTTCCATTACCATTTCCCTAACTATTTTGCTTTCCTTTATTGTCTACAGTTCCATGCATTATAAGATAATGAATCTTTAGTAACATTTAAGGCATGTTTTTGTTCCATGTAGTTCAGGCTCTTGTTTAACATGTTTGCATGTGATCTAACTCTTGCAAACTATGCTGTATCTCTCTTCCAGCTCCCACCCAGCAAGGCTCCTATTGGCCAATGTGGCTTATCTACATGGAAAAAAGGCAGCCTTTATCTCTGGGAGGATAAACTTTGGAAAAGGTATCCTTTGGTGGAACTTCAACTACAGTCCCACCCCACCCCCAAATGCACTTCTCCTTGTACCCCGCTTTCCCCATTTACCAATGTCTCCACATCTAGCAGAAGGACTAACAGAGGAGGGTACAATACATGTCTGTTGGCTGAAATCCTAAGGTAAGGCTTATTGAGAGTGTTACCAAGCTTTATAAAAATTAAGAGATTCATTAGAATTGATTCATTTAGAGGAGTTTAATCCAAAAGATAGGGGATTCAGTTTAAGTGGATGACAAAATGTCCAAGGAAACAAAGTTAACTGCAGATAATGGGACTCACAAAAAATATGACAAAAGCTTGAGAAAGTGGCAAGGCCTTAGGAAGATGAGCGTTGCTCTCTAGAGAACCTCTCTCACACATAACATTTACAAGCTCTGGTAGTTGAGGCAACTCATGAAGTCTTTCTCCAGGCCCCAGATTGTGCAACTGTAAGATGGAGCCAATGACCCTTGCCTCCCACCCTTCAGAAGGTAATGTAGCAATAGAGGAGACGATGAGGAGTGAAAGCACCCAGACAGCTACACAGGATTGAATGGAGCTGGAGCTTGATGCAATCATCATTACCAAGAAAAATCTCAAAAAATCACCAAAAGTTTCCCTCCCCCACCAAAAATAGCAGTGGGCTTTTTATACAACTATTGGTTCCTGGTGTTCAATGTGTTTAGGAATAATTGGAGACAGGTAATTCATTTTGGCTATGTGCAAGGAAATATGATGTAATGAAAGAACTCAGCGAAGTCCACCTTGTGGTCCACTCCTCAGTTTCAAGGGAGATTAGTGCAGAGAGAGGTGAACTTGATGCTATACACAGCTTTATTATTTTTTTTTTTTGGCTCCAAGATGAGCAGCTTTTCTTCCAAGTAAGAAGGCTTTGTCTGGCTTTCCTATTGAGTTGTCATGGGTTGAGCAGAGGATGGGGGTCTTATCAGGCCTGGAGAAACCAGGCCAAAAGCAGGAGCAACAGGACAATTCTATACATGTGGAGTGTTCAACCCTAAAGCTGGCCTGATTCACCATCTCAAAATTGAACCAGAAAAGGGAATTGATGGTACAGGTTACAGGGCTGAGGAGCCTGGAAAGCTCTTTAGATATAGAAATGTGAGGCAGATGGGGAGAAACCACAGGATGCCAATGTGAGTGGGCAGAAAGGAGGCTGAGAACTTTCAATGTGGGCAAAGACATAAGCGATGCATTTTGTGAGAAAAATATGCTTCTGATTCAATGGTTAACTAATTTTTCTTGAACCACAAACTCCAACTAAGTGTGTGGCAGGATGCTAAGTTTCCATATTTAAGGGAGAAGGAAGTTACACAAAGAGAATAATATTGTTCCTGCCTCAAAAATACAACAGCATGGCTTTGTAAGATACGTTCCATAGCAAACAAGCATGCAAACTTATCAAAGAGAAACAAAGCAGCCATTTGGAGAGTTTACCACCAAGAACATATCTTCTACCAGAATGTAGCAGGTGAAACAGAGTCTTGTGGGGGGGGGATGGCAACCAGGTTGAATAAAGTAATGACATTGGAAGGACTGTGGGAATGAAGATTTTGATGGACTAAGGGAAACAGGCATGGGAGCTGTGGGGAAGCAGGCAGAAAGAATAGCCAGGAGGCTTAGCGACCAGTGGAGCACATCTCTCAGTGAAGTCCCTCAAGTGATGCCAACCTGCATCATTTTAGGTCGTTTGTAGAGATAAAACCACCACAGCCAGGATGGGTATGGTTTTCAGCTCATGGCTCTTTGAAGGCTCTTCTGTGTACTTCAAAGTCAGATGTGGGATTGGGTCACAACTTTACAAAAGTAACATATAAGGAACCAGGCGTCTGAACTGAGAACATTTTTTTATATTAAGTCTTCCCTTGTCTGCCTTTCCTGTATCCCCCGCCACTTGCTCTCCACTCAGCTCTCCCACATAATCCCTCACTCCCCAAACAGGTGGCCTCCTTCCTACCAACCTCCCTCCCTCCCTGGAGTAGAGCTAGACCACCTAGCATTCTGTCTGTTTTGTCTCTGTCCCCAAATGAAACGTTCTGTTGGCTGTCCAAGGTGAACTCCCCAGGTTCTTGGAGCTGTGCCGCTCTACTTACAGTGATAAAGCGCGGGACGTCTGTGGGGATGCCTGCCTTGACCTCCGAAACGATCAGTCAGCCCTCGGCCAGTGCTGCTCACAGAAGCCACCCAGCAGCCTGAGACATAATGGGAATCTGGGTCCTTTCCTTCAGAAAAGCAGGAAAAGCTCCTCAGAATGTACTCCCAAGAATTTGTTGGTATTCTCATTTTGGAAATGTTTTCAAGAACACACCTGACTTTTGTGCGTTAAGCTTGTGTCCTGAACCTTACTAGGTTCCCAATTTTGCCCCTCCTGGAACCTAGTGCTGTGAGATGAGTGGGTAGCTGAAGTTCCTCCTATGAGCACCTGCCTTCTCGCCCAGGAAACCCTCCTGTGCCTTAAAAGAGAAGCTCCTGAACCAGGAGTGGCACGACTCCAAGAAGCACAGCTTAATCTCCCACTGTTGCAGAGGACGTGGAATCTACTGAGCACGTTCTCATAGTCAATAGACATTTTGTCACACTGTAGTTTCTTAAGCTGTTTTATTTAAGGTGTGAGATAGAACTAGATTCCTCTTAAGGATGAAGAAATAGATGTGGTCTCTTTCTGAGGAAGGGCTAAATCTCGTCTGTCTAATTCTTGTGTTTCTGCTTTTTTTCTCCGACCTCAAGCCACACAGGCAGACAGAATCCAAAATGGGCCTCTGCTGAGCCCGTCATTCGTCTCAACTGTCTTGCCTTCGTTGAACACATGACCCTGTGACCACTCTACCCCTGTGATGTTGGCCACCCATGTGGTTGCTCAGCTTCCTGTTCCACCCAGATTACTTTCTGAGAGCCTCGATGGCCTCTCTTTCACCCCATCTGATGAACTATTTGCAACTCAGGATGTCTTTCTCTTCTCTGCTGCCTCTGCAGAGAGCATCTCTTTGGAACAGTTTTACCCAACTTGCTCCTGGTTCGCTTTTTCCGCATTTTCTCTTCTGAATTGCGCACAATCTCCTCACTAACCGTTCAGGTAACCTAGTATGTGGTCTGAGGACTATAAACTCATAATTGGAAATGGTCATTAAGCATCTATAGGACCTTCTCACCAAGTCTGCCAGTTCCCTGGAGGCTTGTCACTGGACTTCCTTTTCTGGGCTAGCCCTGTTTTCCCACGAAGCCATTACAGTGACTTTGAAGTTCTAATCGTACAGCACCTCAGTGATGTTTTCCAGATTGTTCCCCATCTCCTTTATCCCCAGAAGAGCAAAACATTTTCATTGACCCTGTGTCTTGATTTGTAGTTTGGAGGCATATAGCATTTCCACAAATGTTACCACAATTACCAAATCTAAACCTTGTGGCCAAACACGCTAACCACAATTCTACCCAAAAAAGTTAACAAGCCTCCAAGTTTCTCTTTACATCTAGGGATATTGTCATCACTTGTTTTCTTTCTTCCTCTGTCTAATCATCATGTCCACTCATGGTTTTCTCTGAAACTAGTCTGAGTTTGACTAATGACACACATCCTCTGTGGCTGTACCATCTAGGATTCGTTCAAAAGTTCCAAAGTTTGATTTTCTAATTTATATCACTCCCCCGCCCCCACCATCTAGACACACACATGTATGCACACACACCTGGGCCAATGTTAAATGGACAAAAATATTTTCCTCTGCTCTGTTTTGGAGTAAATGAACATAATCTGATAATATTTGAAAAATCAAGACCCTGGAATGGTGATGTTGGACTGCGCCCCCTTCTTTTCTATTCACTATATTCAAACTGCTTCGTCTGTTCTGGGGATTTCTTCTAGTGACATACTTTAATTGCATAAGTGTTGTGGAACACTGCCCTCTGAGCTGAACAGGCATTACATTTGAAGCAGCAGCTGTGATCACCCACAAGAGACCCTAAAGATCCGACCTACTAGTGGTCATAGAAATGAGGGGTGGGGAGTCATCTGATGCTCTGATCCACTTCTTCCTGTGTTCACCTCCCAGCTATATGTAATTCTGCATCAGCTGCATGTAGTCTGGGGAGGTGATATATATATATATATATACATATGTATATATATACATATGTATATATATATATATATATATATATATATATAGAAGGTGGAAGGTCAACTGAAGAGGGAAGGGAAACAAAACCTCTCATCTATGTAGCTATGGGAAAGTCATCATCTAGACTGGGATGAGAGTTTTCAGTGATGTGGCTATTTTGGTGTTATCTACATTCCTATAAGTAACCCCTCACCAATATTCCTAAATCCAATAAACTCACTGATTGGCCAAGCGAGATTAGGGTGGACTTGTTTCTTCGGGATGTCACTGATGCACTATCTAGGGTGAGTAAAAGTTTGCTCACCCCTGCAACCACCAGGGAAAGTTGGCCTAATATTAAGCTCATTATTTATATCATCCCTTGATGTGGAATTTCTTCAGCGAAAACAAGAAGCCTAGTTTGTTGCTTCTTTTTATATGCAACCTAACAGCCCTTTTCTTTGTGCTTTTTTTGTTTTTGCTTTGAGACAGAGTTTTGCTATGTGCCTAGAACTCTCTATGTAGAATATCCTGGCCTCAAATTTATAGCAGTACTCCTGTCTTTGCCTCCCAAGTGCTGGGATTGTACATAACCAGCTCTCCCCCATACTTCTGCCTGTTTTATTCTATGCCCTAAGTGGCAACTTTCTGTTGATCTTAAATTTCTTCCTTCATTCTAAATGCTAGCCCTAATATTTTCTTAGCCTAATATTTCTTCTCTAACCCTTTCAAACTTTCAAGGTATGTAATCTAAAGTACATCTCTTAGAACCTACTTAATACATACTTTATTTGCTATTAAACTGATGGGAGCTTCTTCAAGAAACAACTGTTATTTAACTTTATATCTCCAGCTATCAGCCCATTGCCAGGGGCTTATTTCAGTTTGATAAAGACATGTTAAAAAAACAAATAGTACTTTATAATGTTTCCCCCATTTAACAAGTTCAAGTACAGAAGAATTTGAGCTTTCTCTCCTGGAAGATGCCGCTCAGAATATCATTGTCCAAAGTTATCTGTATTAAACCCACACAAAAGTGCCAGCACAGAACTTGACTAAGAACTCAATACAAATGAGTTCGGCTGAAGTTTTTGGAATCATTGTCAGAATTGTAGGTCCCATAGTTGCTTCTGTACAACAGGGACTATGTGCTCAACCTTCCTCTAGACTAGTACCCAGACTAAGTGAAGGAATTGCAACTATCTCCAGGAAAGAAACTCATTTCAACAAGAAGACAGTAGATTAGCAACTGCCCTTTGCTATTTCGGGTATGGAATGCTACTCTAATGCTTAAATGTGCAGAGATCCACTGATTTCTTTTTTGAGATTATGTAAATGAATAATCTAATTTGGACACTAGGCTTCACAATGGTAAGGATCACTCCATTTCTCTCCCTCACTTTTCATACAAGGGAGAAATTATGTCATCACCAAGCTGAGTAGCTCTTGGGTATGCCAATGCATTCACTTTAACATCAAACTCCATATTTGTACTCAGTAGGAAAAATAAAAGTAGTTAATTCTGGAGAGGTCTTTTAATTGCCTTCATAATTTTGATAGTTTTCATATATTTTTGAATAGTCATTGTCCCTCAAGTCTAATGATGCTCTCAATTTTCCTGTCTATAAAATCAGGCTAACAGTCTGTTCTTTTTCATAGGTAATACAATTATGATACAAAGGAACTGGGTCAAGAGACCTGGGCTCTTATCTTAAGCTCTAACTCCAGACGAGAAGAACATCAGCTCAGCTCAGCTCTAAACGGAGAAGTTCAAATTAAAACGCCCTCCCAATAGCTCCCAGACCAATATTGACATCCTTTTTAAGACCTGAAGTAAGTTATGTTGTCCTCTTCTTCAGCCCACAGTTTTCAGTTGAAAAGAAGCTTGGTGTGCACTAGCAAGGGGAGGGAATGCTGCAGGCAGTGTGTGTGCTGAGTTTACAGAGTGTCAGCACATATACCACACACGCCTTAGCACCACACACCAGATAGGAACACAGAGTGAATGTCTCTGATTAGTGGCAAGAACCCTGGGAAACTAGATGCATGAAGATTTCTTGAGTACTTTTGTATAAGGATTTGTTTATTGAAAGATAGAACCACCTTACTCCAGTCAGAATGGCATTCATTAAAAAATCCAACAATAGATGCTGACAAGGATGTGGGGGGGGAAGGAACCCTCATTCACTGCTGATGGGAATGCAAACTTGTACGACCACTATGGAAAGCTTTGGGGAGGCTCCCGAACAAGATGTATACAGAGCTACCAACAGACCCAGCTATCCCTCTCATGGGCATCTACCTTCAAGATTCCTCACTTCAGGCACAGAGACATTTGCTCAACCATGTTCAGAATGGCTCAATCCATAATAGCTAAATATTGGAATCAACCCAAATGCCTATCAGTGGACGAATGAATATCAAAATTGTGGTATATATACACTATGGAATTTTACTCAGCTGAAAGTAAAAATGACCTTATGAAACTTAAAGAAAAGTGGATGGACTTGGAGCAGATCATTCTTAGCAACCTCACATAAGAACAGAGAACCAAGTGTTGCATATTCTCCCTCTTATGCAGTTCCTCGCCAGGTTAAGCTTAAACAGTAAGAAAACCTAACAGGTGAATTGAGATACTAACAAAGGGGATGAAAGGAATTGGGGGGGGGACTTATACACTAATCTAAACCAATAATAAATCGATACCACGAAATTCTCATTTTCAAATAGTAAGCTCTCGAGGAAGCTGTGGCATCATTTGGTAAGAGGGGCCCTAAATAGGGTAGGAGGAAGCCTAACCCCAAGACAAATTGCTCTGGCCTGTAACTCCCTGTCCCATGCATTGGTTACTTCCCACACTGAGCTGTTGACTAAAGAGACCCACAAGGTCCCCAAAACAAGACAGACTTATGTCAAAGCTCTTGAATACCCAACCCAGGCAAAAACAAAACCCTATTGCTAAAGATACCACAGACTGTCATCATACATCACCAAGAGACCCTGCTTGATCCAGAATGGTAACCAGCCCCCAGATGGTAGTGTGTGCAGTGCTAGAAGGCATTATGCAAGTTTTCAGGAGAAATTGGCTAATGATAATCAGAGAACAGAGGTCATTGACATACAACACTGACTGGTGCTCTGAGAGTGCTGAGGACATCGCTATATGGTAGAAACCAGCAAACCAAGAAGTGCTCATCTGTGCAATGGTGGCACTAAACCTAGGTAGGTAATCAATAGCTTGCTAATTGGCTAAGAGATCCACTCAGTGGCAAGGAACCCTTACCTGGACCTGGGATCCATGGTAAACTCCTATGAGGACTAAAAATATGGGCTCTGGGGAAAACCCTCACTAACCAGAGATCTAGAGAGAGGCTACGTCCTTTAGAATCTCACCAAATTAACAGTGTTTGTCTCATTTAACCTATACTGATCTCACTCTCTGTTGGAGATTCTGTTTGTATGTTTCAGAAGGCAGTGAGAACTGTGGACAACCATATTCCACCAATAGGACCTGAGATGATGCCTGATGCCCAGGCAGAAGATGAACCACCTAACTTACAATATAGAGCCCAAACGAAACCTTTGAGGAAGTGGCGAGATGAGCAAGAGACCTACCTCCACAAGTCAGATAACCTGTGAAAGGATAATGGAGACAGATACTGAGGATACCCAACAGAATCCGAAGCACAAATTTTTAAAAAGGCTACCTCTCCTTCAATCCATAACCCTCTATCCCATGGTTTGGTCCAGCAAGCCCAATGAGGAGGGCCCCCAGAGGGTTGGGGACAGGGAGGAGGGAAATGGGGTACCATCGCAAGACTTGCTCATAAAATGTATCTAATTATTGACAATATTTTAATAAAAATGGAAAGTAGATGTTTCTGACTGACTATCATCTATCTGGTATATGATTGGAGGAAGTATCCTAGGTATACTTAACAGGGATAAATTTAAAGGGGGGAAGGTTGTCCTTATACCTTTAAGGAGTGTTTGTTCCTCCTCTGGGGATGAATTCAAATATCAAAGGTGAAGCCTTGCACCTATATTTACTTAATGATCACACCAATTTAAACCGTCAACCCTTCTGGATCCATAGCACTCCTCAGAATCGGCATCTGCTTATAAGCACCATTGTCTTTCCCAGGGTTAGGAAAGAACTACAGGGTTTCTAGTCAAAAGATGAGTCCAAGTGCACATCTACATGAACCAGCTGGCGTTTGGTAAGACCCACCAGGTCATGGAGCTGATTAAAAACCAAAAGAAATAGGAATGCATCAACAGTTGTGTTCCGAGGCTGGAGAGATTGCTCAGTGGTTAAGCTAAGGCACTTGCCTGCAAAGCCTAATGATTCTGGTTTGATTCCTGAGTTCCTATGTAAAGCCAGATGCATAAAAGTGGCACATGTATCTGGAATTCATTTGCAGTGGCTGGAGACCTTGGTGTGCTGCACCATTCTGTCTGTCTGTCTCTCTACACAGGTTCCTTTGTGTAGGATATTTAGGCACTAAAATTGAGGTGCAAACCATCATTCATAAAAGAAAGGGAGAGGCTGAAAGGGAAGCTAGCAAGGTCTGTCTATCTGTGTCTCTCTCTCTTTTCTTCTCCTTCTCCTCCTCCTTCTCCTTCTCCTCCTCCTTCTCCTTCTCCTCCTCCTTCTCCTTCTCCTCCTCCTCCTCCTCCTCCTCCTCCTTCTCCTCCTCCTCCTCCTTCTCCTCCTCCTCCTCCTTCTCCTCCTCCTCCTTCTCCTCCTCCTCCTCCCCCTCCTCCTCCCCCTCCCCCTGCCCCTCCACCTCCTATCCTGGATCTGAGTGTAGAATCCTCTCTGCCTGAGCAGCCCCTAACGGGTGTGGTCCAGAGGTGAATGGCCTCTGGAGGCCTGTCTCAGGCTGCCCTACCAAAAGTGTACCCCAAAGAGTTCTACCTCATGCCACTTGAGATGCACGTCAGGACAAGGAATGGTGACATAGCTCATGGTCACTGCTGCACAGCCTGACTGAGCCCCCACCTCTAGTCTACAGTCCATGCAGCCTTCGACTACCCAGGAGCTGAGCTCCACCGAAGGAGCCTCTTCTGTGAAAAGATCCTGGACCCGCCAGCTCGAGCCAGGTTCCTAGAGCCTTTTCTTTAACAAGACTAGAGGGACTATTGGGATGGTGTTTGGAAGTCACTTAGGCCATTGGCACAATGGAAACTTTGTGAGTCCGTGCTTGTGAGTAAGGCTGCCTGTGTTCAACTCTCCACCTTGCCGTTCAGTTAGGAAACACCTGGGCAAACTGCTGAACCTGGCTTTCTTAACATGTGCATTGAAAAGGGACACGGATACCTCTGCACAGTTATGGTGAGGGTTAAACAACGCTGCACATCAGAAACTGCCCGGCACAAGTTGTCCAGTGGCTGCCTAGACTTTCTCTTGCTTCCCTCACACCACAGATATTATATGAAGTTTAGCTCTTTAGGACGGTTAAGACAATTCTGTCAAAAGGCATAGTAACTGATCAAGTTCCAGCCACAGTGAATGATCCAGAATACAGCTGGCACCCCCCACAGCAGGACTGTTTTGAAAATGCACCTTCCCCAGCCCTGCCTCGGATCTAGCTCTAGCCTAAGATTTGCAGGAAAAGAGCCATCAAGTTCCTTTGTGCAGGATATTTAGGCACTAAAATTGTGCAAACCATCATTCATAAAATTAAAACTGTCCTTTTCTTGGTAAGTCCTCACTACTAGAAAGCTCCTTTTGACTTTCTTATTTCTACTGAGACTGTGTGTGTGTGTGTTGACTAATCTCAACAGTGCAGAATGAGTTGGCTTAGTCTGTAGCCAATCTAGGCAGAGTGCTTCATAGTGTGTCTCAAATCTTGCATTTGTTTGTCCAGCCTGATCAGATAAGCTCTGCAGCATTCTGGGCCCATTTGTGTCCTTGTGCACAGATAAACTCATAAGACCTGATCCTCAAATGACATAGTAACTGGATTTGAAAAATCCCAGAGCAACTACAAAAATTCAACTGCTACTTGCAATATAAATATTAGCATACCTTTTCTTTTCTTTTAATTCCTCTCCACAGTTAGGAGAATACATTGCACTTAAAACTGAAAGCAGAGGTGGGGCTCAATGAATAAAGTGCTTAGCAGAGAAGTGTAAGGACAGGAGTTCAGATCCCAAGTATCCACTTAAAGCCAAATGCATTAGCTCACATCTGTAATTCCAGATGGGAAGTGGAGACAGGAGAATCCTGAGATTAACACCTAGATTAGGGCTGGAGAGATGGCTCAGCGGTTAAGGCACTTGCCTCCAGTGCCTAAGGCCCTGGGTTCAATTCCCCAGGACCCACATAAGCCAGGCCCACAAGGTGGTGGTCCTGGTTCTCTCTCTCTCTCTCTTTCTCTCTCTCTCTCTCCTTGAAAATGAATAAATAAAAAAAAAGAAAGAAAAGAACGAGCTGTGGGTGAGAGGAAGACAAGAAAAGCTAAAAAAAAAAAAAAAAACACCTAGATTATTTTGCACAGTAGATAACGAGAGGTCTTGTCTTAAGCATGGGAGGCAAGGACTGTCATCTGAAGGTATTCTCTGACCTCCACATGCACATGCCATACACATGCCCACATGCACACATCATACACAGACACCCCAAAATTTATACATGATAGTTAACCAGTTTCCTTAACTTTAAAGCCATAGCACCTGTCTACAATAATCACACAAATGCAGTGAAAAGTACAAACTTCAGTTCTAAAGGATGAGATTATATGCTTCTCTGTGCTTTCATAGCACATTGCTTTTAAAAGTTTCTGTAATTCAACTGAAAATATAAGCACTACTAACTTCTATGAAAAGCTGGTACAAGGAAGAATTCTATGTGAAGGTGATAGAATAACAGAAATACAAGCTACAAATAAATTTTAAATCAAGTGCTATAATGGTGCTTTGGGACTTTCTGGATTTTGATTACCCTGACCCAAAGTTGGTAATCAACAAAGTATCCTCTCCACTTTTTGTTTGTTGCAGGAGGATGTCAGTGAATGGCTCATCTCAAAGAAAAGTGACAGCTATTCCTGTGAAAAACCAAAGTAGCTTCACCATCGCAATTTGTCTTGACTGAAACTACAATTCTCTAAAGTCTGTTTTCTTATCTGTGTCATCACTATATAACAATGCTTCCAAGCTTGGTTAAGACGACTTTTTAAATTCACCCTCTAAACCCTTCATCTTCTCTTTTATGTCTGCTGAGGACCTCGAGTGGGTTGATAATTATATAATCTTAATTGAAGGAGTATACATGAAATAATTATTTCTCATCTCCAACTCCAATTTTCTAGAAAGATATTTAAGATCATCAACTTCCTTATACCTGAAAGAGCTAGCAAGGTCCAGATGGCTGTAATTTCTCCTATTTTTAGTTTTGGAATTAATCTTTTTTACAAAACAATGAGAAAAAACACTTACTTTTGCTTAGTAAGAGAAAGAAAAGACACACTAGATATTGAATATTTACAACAAAAGACAATCATATGCTATTGGAATTAATAATAAAATTATTCTACCACTCTTTAAATATTTTGGCAGTCTAAATACACACTAGAAAATAAATACACTCATGTCCCTAACAACACACAGCACTTGGGGTGAGACATTCTATACACCTATATTCCCACAACAAAGATTCTTGTTCCTTCAAGTGAAAATCTACAGAAATAAACTCCACAAAAGATAGATTGGTCCCCTCTTTCTTTCTCATGCCAATGAAATATTTTGAGGGAACTCTTTCCTGTTCACAAAATTCATGTCCAACTTATTTTTCAGTCAAGAAGCAGTTATTTAAAATAATACATTCTCTTATTAAAAGTTACCCAAGAGCAACTACCAAGACTTCAAAAAATGAGCATATTTCAGAGAATTTTGTTATCTTCAATAGTTGCATGAGGTTTTTTTTTTCAGGAAAATGTACAAATAGCATGGTTACCTGGGTCTGCTGGTCACTTCTAGTTTTTGGACTCTTGGAGATGGTGAGTTTTGCTAATGATGCACGGCTGTTTAAGAACCGGGTGGCTTTTCTGGCAATCACTCTTTGTGTGCCATCTTTTATAAAGGTGCTTCTTGTTGCTAAGAGATCAGTTGCTTAGAGACCAAATCATTAAAAAAAATATATATGTCAGGGGCCAACATAAATTATAACCAAATTGTGTCATTTCAGCTCATCCTCTGAATGTTTGGCTTTTGTAATAGATCGCAGCGTACCAAGAGAAGGCAATTACTGATCACAAAGAGAAAACTGACCATGAGGAGGGGAAAAGATCTGTGCGTCCTCTCTGTGAAGGGAAAGTGGTGCCACAGGCTCTTTGGTGGGGTTACACCATGGAGGCACTCTCAAACTTGAGCTTCTCATGGGGATTACAGACAGGCATGTGGTCTAAATGCAGATTTTAAAACATGCTCGAGCACACACATGCACACATGCATACACACCTGTCTCGGGCAAACTTCAGTACAACTTGGAATATGAACACTTGCAGGGCTTGGCAGTTACTTTAGTCCTTCACATAAGAAAATTGAGAGAAAAATTCTACACTTAGGTAAATATAGGTTAGGAATCTAAAAGTGATCTTAGTGTTTTTATGTTGCATTAATTTATGTCCAGAAGTAAACCTGATGATAGAGGCAGTGCTTAGATAAAAATCTACCTTTCATTTTCTATCCTGTATTTTGATGTGGATTAGGCACAAACACTTTTGGTTAAATTGGTATAGTTTGATTCTCCAGGGTCTTCGTCACCCCTCCTCATGGCAACTGCCCAATTGAGACCCTCCCCTCAAATTGACTCCATTAAATGCAACCAACCTCCCCCTAGGGATACTTACATTTTAGGAACGCTATATACTAATAAACAAAAACCTTTTTTAAAAAAGATTGATTAGCCGGACATGGTGGTACATGCCTTTAATTCTAGCACTAATCCTAGGCAGAGGTAGGAGGATTGCTGGGAGTTTGAGGCCAGCCTAGAACTACAGAGTGAGTCTCAGGAGGTCAGCCTGGGCTAGAGTGAGACCCTACCTCAAAAAAACAAAAAAAATATTTTCATGAGTACACATGTGTGTATGCTAGCATGTGTGCCTGCCTGCCCCCGGGTCTTTTGGTGTCAGATAGATGAGCCACTTTTTGTGTCTATGCTGGGGAATGGAACCCAGGCAGACAGACCTTGCAATAAAGTGTCTTTAACTGCTTAGCCATCTCCCCAGCCCTGACAAATCTCAATTTCTTTAATAATACTTGAAGAAATTGCACGACTCTAAGTTCCTACACAGATAGGATAGGAGTTGTGGAGGCAGGGCAAAATAAGCTAGTCACAAGCTTTCACTGTTAGTTTTATAGCACAACTCTCATGCATCTCTTCTCTTCTTCCTTTATCCCTCCTGGTCTCTTTGACCCTCATCTTGATGAGAAGAAAGTAAGTACATAAGAGACTAAATATTTGGAGTTGAAAGCAAGAGGGATAAAAAGCATCTTTGACCTCAAAAGATGTCTTTTCTTTTCTAGGCTCCAGTGGATTTGCCATTGCATACCTTCATGCTTAGTGTTTAATCAGTAAAATGTCTAGTTATGAACATGCTACAAAGGAGAAAGTGAAATTAGGGGTTAGGGTGGAACCCATTTCTCAGCTCACTCCTCAGTCATGGCCACAGTCAAATCAGAATCATCCCACTGTTAATCTACAGAGTATATAAATGACCTGAAACCAGTTTGAATTTACTTAGATAGATATATTTAGATATAAACAATTTTCATACCTGTGAAAACATATCCTCTGTGAAAATGGGATGGGACCGACTTTGCAAAAATTAATTACAAAGGGAAAATGAAAATGCCAACTTCTGCAAAGCTATGAGTGCAAATGGATCCAGAGCATTTGAATATCACAGAATAAACTCAGGAATGTAAAGGTGTTTCCCTTTAAGTCTCTGTCCCTCTTTAGTCCCCAAATTTCCCTCCACTACTGCTGTTTTCAGCGATATGGAAGCAAAAGAGGAAGAAATCAGAGGTAGGGAGAAAATTTAGGGGTTAAAAAAAAAGAAGTAAAATTTTCTGAGTACACAGTCAGTGCCTAGAAAATACACATGAACGAGAGAGAGGGGAAAGGGAGCAGGAAGGGCTGAGGGGGGAAAGTGCCCTGAACATCCTGTGTCCTTGAGAGCAGAAATCATCTTATACTCCTCCTTCCTCAACTGTAAGTACTTGGCAGGAAGATTTTGCATTTGAACATAATTTCACTATTGTAATATAATTCAAAGGAAAGAAAGGGAGAGGCTGAAAGGTACTACAGTTCCTTGGCCCTAGACCCCAAGTAATTTTGTCCCCCATAGGAGCAGGCTGTGCAGAAACATTTGTACATCAGCTCTAGATCTGAAAACACAGCCGTCTATCCATCCTGGCTTCTCTCCCTAGATAGAGCATGAGGATTGGCCACTTGTTACCTAAGGCACCTCCTGTATTCTACTCTGACAGGCTCCTGCTTCTCCTCTGCCTGGGTGAAGGTGGAGAGATGTAGTGGTCAATGGAGAGTTCATTCAGTTTCTACTCAGTGTTACTAAATGGAATAGGCTTGGAATTTTTCTCAACTTGAAGCTACAAAATAAAAAACTTACCACATCTATAACACTGTACCAAGGAGTGTAGTTCAGTGTCATTTCAGGTCTTGCAGTTTGGCAGGCCATTTATCTACAGACACCTGGATCACAGAGGCCCACACCCTGAGCCCACCTCTGCTGGGAAGCTACTCAGCCTATGTGAGCTACATCTCCCCATCTCATGAATGGGGAGCTGTTACAGATTCTATGGTCACTTACCTCTCTTCAGCCTTCCTGACTCTAGTTCCCTCTCCTTGACCTTCCCACCTCTCTCTCCCTCTTCTGATTTATTTAAAAAAATAATTTTGGCTCCAGTGGTTGGCTGAGAAGAGCTACACACTGGGCCTGGCCTGAGTCCTGTGCCTACATGAACAGAACCATAATGAGAGGATTCTCCACTCACAACACCTGAAGAAGACAACAGGGACCAGCTGGCAACTTCTGAAGGAGATCCCAGGAACCAGGCAAGCAGATCCTCAACAACTTCAGGCACCCTCTCCTCCCTAACCACCAGCATCAGGAACCTCTGGGGAACTGGGGACTCCAAGGAACCAGAGCCACCCCATAGCACACAGAATCCAGCACAACCAATCCAAACAGCAGATCCATGGACCCAATCAGCCTAGCTGAGCCCACAGTACAACAATCACTCTCAGCATAGGTGAGATGAGCCATCCCAAAAGGTAACAGGGCCATTTTACACTTGGGTAACACATACCCCAAAACCAGGTATATAGGCTTGCGTTAGAAGTACTAATTGTGCCTTCCACGTCAGATGTCAGGGCAGGTTATGTGTTAGAGTTGATTGATGTACTTTGGGTCAGCTGAGCCTTTCTTAAATAAGATGTGCTTTAAGAGTGAAGTTGTCACTTTTGATATCTCTTGATTTATAGGGCCTTTTTGTCTTTTTCTTCTGTCTTTCTTGGGGCAGGGTCCCACTCTGTCCCAGGCTGACCTGGAACCCATTATAGACCAGGAATCTCAGCCTCCCAGTCAACAGGATTAAGAGTGTGAGTCAACACACACCCTTAAGAACTTTGGTTTTGTTAGATTACCTATTAATCCCCACTCTTGCATAAATACTCTGATGGTCTTGTTTATATGTATATATTGCACACTTGGATACTAGAACTGTATTTTGCTCCATCCAGCCTACCAGAATATTTGCATAGCAGGGAATTATGACACCCTGGATCACTGCTATTGTCACTCTGGGAGTAATATGAGTCACACCTGGTATCTTAGGCTCCCACCCTGAAGATGTAGAACTTCTGATCTACACATCTAAGAATACAGCAGATAATTAGAAAGCCCAAGCATTGAATTAACTCAAGATGCAAAACCCTCGACATTATAATACAAGCAACAAAAAAAATCAAGACAATATAATTTCACCAAAAATTATAAATCCATCAGAAATGACCTCCAGTGAGACTAACTTAGATGAAATGCCTGACAAAGAATTCAAAAGAAAGAATGATTGTAACTATGTTCAAAGAAATCAAAGGAATTAAAGAAGAAAACAAACTCCTGAAGGAGAACACAGGAAACCAACTTAACAAAATAAGGAGGTCAATACAAGATATGAGTAAGGAAATATAAATACTGAAGAAATACCAATCAGAAATATTAGAAACAAAAAGCACAGTAAGGCAAATACAAAACTCTATAGAAAGTCTCCCCAATAGAATGGATCAAGGGGAGGACAGAATATCTAAATTGGAAGACAAGATGGCAGATTAGAACAGTCCAACAAAGAGAAAGACAAGATAATAGGAAGGTGTGAATAGGAATTTCAAGACATTCGGGACACTCTGAAGAGATCAAACATAAGAATTCAGAGTATAGTAGAAGGAGAAGAATTTTACTCTAAGGGCATAATAAGTATTTTCAACAAAATTATAGAAGAAAAATTTCCCCCAAAAGGAAAAGTGATACCCATGCAGATACAGGAAGCATTTAGAACACCAAACAGACAAAACCAGGAAAGACTCTCCTCGCCATATTATAATCCAACTACTGGACACACAGACCAAAGAAAATATATTAAAAGCAGTAATAGAGAAGCATCAAGTAACCTATAAAGGAAAGCCTACCAGTATAACAGATTACTCAACACAAACCTCACAAGCCAGACAGGCTTGGAGTGATGTATTCAAAGTTCTGCAAGATAACAACTGTCAACCAAGATTATTATATCTGGCAAAGCTATCCATCACAATTGAAGAAGAAATGAGGACTTTCTACAATAAAAACTGGCTAAAAGAATATATGGCTACACAGCAAACTCTTCAGAAAATACTTGACAGGATCATTCAGTCTGAAGAGAAAGAAATGCACCCATATGAACGATATCAAATAATAGGTGATCTAAGAAAGTAAAGGAAAAATTACCAAAGCAATAAATGGCAAGAATAAATACACTCATTTCAACAATGACTCAACATCAGTATCTTCAATGGCCCAACCGAAAGACACAGACTTGCAGACTGGATTAAAAGGCAAGATCCTAGCTACAAATTTTTAGATTTGTATGTAAATTAGAGTAAAAGTCAGTAGTAGAGACCAGTAAGCTAGAAAAGGTCTACAAGGGAGGGAGGAGAAGGGAGATTTAAGGGGAGGGTACTGTATATATGTAAGTAGATGAAAAATGAGATAAAGCCTTACTAGAGAGCCTGGCACATAGCAAGATGTCAACAGGAGTCATTATTAGTCAGCCATCTCCTAGGACAGCATAGATGATCACGGTCAGTCCTGGGAACGGCCAGAAGGAGCAGAAGCTCTGGGCTGGAAGGGTAGGACTGCTTACAACGCAATCTTCCAGACACAAAATGGCCATGATATTCATGAGTTCACAGTGCCTGATAATACCTACAAAAGACGTTCATAATAGGAGGAAAAGATGATGATATTGAAACAAATAAAGAGTAATTGACAGGGGAAGGGGATATGAAGGAGGGTGGATATGACAGGAAGAAAGTGAGGGTGAGGAGGGAATTGTGGTTCGTTGTCTATAATTATGGAAGCTGTCAATAAAAAGTTAGAATAAAACAAAATTTAAATTTAAAAATTCCCTGGGAACAAAATACAGGGAGTACTTGCCTCCAGATCAAAGCAACTGTATAAGGAGCTCCACTGCACTCTCTATAGAAATGACCCGCACTGCAAGTGCCTCGGACTGAGGATGCCAGGAGCCCCTGATGCTATTTGCCCCTGAGCACCAAGAGATCCTGGTCCTCTGAATTACCTGCTTCTCAACCAGAACTTGGCCTTGCCTGGCTGCAACCCAACAGACACTACTCCTAGAAAGGCTCACATATCCACCCCCAATTCACTAGAATTAAGAATCCATGGAACCCTGTGGAGATCATAGCCTAGTCACTACAACTCTTCTCATATTTGTCAAGAAAACAGATTCTAGAAGAGTCCAAATGGCCTAAAGACAAGCCATGAGCATCTAGGAGCATGTCTCAAGTTACTGGGGTATCCTCCAGAAAGCTGAAGGTGCTAGAGCAGCTAGTAGAAGCAGGGTCACTGCCCCACAGGGTTGCTTATTCCGAGCTATCTCACCTTCCCATCACACTCAGCTCAACAGCTACCAATAACGAGTAGGACTGGGGCAGCAGGGGACAGCAAAGCACAGTTACCTCCCTTGAACTCTCGGGCAAGTCCTAGAGTCCAGGGAAGGCAGGAGAGTCTACTATTTCAGGAGACGGTATCTCATTCCAGTCAGAAGCCCCATAACTCAGCTTCCCTCTGGGATGGTTTCCTTCTGGACTCTGCAAAATCTTATTGTGTAAATCACAAGGAGCAACGCTCAAGACACATAGACAGTTGCCTTCTCTGATCTGTGTCCCTGTCTCACTGCGGCCTTGCGGCAAAGTCCACGAGACTCCATACTTTATCCTCTTCTGCCACCAGAACCCTACTCAGCAAAAAGCCCTGCTCCCCAATCAACCTCACCCCACAGAACAGGGCACAAATGTTTCCACAGACACACCCACGACATTGCTAATAATTTCCTCAAGGTCAAGTCAGAAGACATCCCTTGGGAGATATTTGACAGAAGCCTGATCAGCTATCACAAGAATTTAGATTCTATCCCTCTTCTCCTGTTGGAACATCTCTCCTTTTCTGCTCCTTTTCTGTCCTTTCCATAGAAAATGTCCTGCTCCTCCAAATTCCCTAAGCTTTGGCCACCAACACTGGCAGCTGGCCTGCCACCAGGCGCAACAGCAGCACTGCTGCTGTCTTCCAGGACAGCCTCTAACATGTCGAACACCACACAAAAAGCACACCAACCACCCTGAGCTCCAGAGCAGCCACACATGTTCAGTTTATCATAAAACTAGACATTCAAGATGGAAGGTAGGAAGCTCCTGTCCTGCCAATTGTGAGAGAACATAGCAAAAGATCAAAGTCTAACAAGCATGCCAAAGCAGTCCAGTTTCACCACTTTTCTTGAAAAAGGGACCATGGTGTCTCCTCAGACCTCATTTGGTTCTGGTTAATCTTCGCATAGCTGGTAATTTATACTAAGTTACAGGAAAACAATTCTCAGGTGACAATTGAACTCATCTGAAAATCTTTGCCTTAGAGAAAAAACACAAGATTTGAAGTGGAAAATGGGAAGGACTATGATGTGGTGATGAAACTGTGGGAGAAAATAGAAGCCAAATATCCTCTTGAACTTATAAGGGATCTGTCCCCATAAGATATACGCATTGATATCAATAATGGATAAAATCTACAGAAACCAGGGCTGGAGAGATGGCTCAGCGGTTAAGGCACTTGCCTCCAGTGCCTAAGGCCCCGGGGTTCAATTCCCCAGGTCCCACATAAACCAGACCCACAAGATAGTGGCTCTGGTACATTCTCTCTCTCTCTCTCTCATTCTCTCTCTCTCTCTCTCTCTCTATCTCTCTCTATCTGTCTGCTTGAAAAATGAATAAATAAAATATATTTCTAAAAAATCTACAGAAACCAACTCACTCTGGTGTCATACAATACATAAAAGAAAAAAGGAGATAATTATTAATTTCAACACAATTGTGAGCCACTAATGGCATTTTAAAAAGTAAAGAAATAAAAATGAGCAAAATTACCACTTATACAAAGAGCTGTCTTCATTCTCTGCAGCTTCCTGCCTTCCTCTTCTCTCCCCGTTTGTCCCTCTCAGATACCTCACATTTGCAGATAAGAAATATATGTACACACAAAAGCACAACCTTGGAAAGACACACATCTTTGCTAAAGGAAGGCCACAAATAGTAAACTAATCTGCTCTGGCTTTAAGCATTCGCTTTCTTCCCCCATTCCCAAGCCCAACCCCTGGAAAGTTGGTTCCTTTGTGAATCACAACCAGCAGAGTTACTTATTTCACTTGGCACGTGGAGTTCATGTCCAAGCAACATTTATGCCTTGATGGACCAGGCTTGTCCAAATGCTCTGTATGAAGACACTGTTCTCAGAAGAAAATGAATCCTTCTTGAGAAAACCCAAGACCCTCTTGTGTGAGTACCCTCCTCCTAAGACAATACCACCATCTTCTCTTCCTCACTCCAAGTCTGGGGTGCCTAATTCTTCATTCTGCAGAGTTAACTCATTCACAAGTGTTCAGCAAATATCTACTGGAAAGTTGATGAAAACCGCACAGAAGGAAGGAAAAGGATCTACAAACAGGAGAGACACTGGCGTAAGTCGACCCTGCACCTCCAGAACATCGTGAGCCTGGCGAGCTCTAGGACTTCTGAATACAGGGGTGCTGCTGCAGGCCTGCTGAGGCCGATTCTAGCAGAAGCTGCCTTTGATTCATCCCTGAGGGAGCACCCAGAGAGGGCAGGATCAGCCAAAGGGTCTTGTCCCCATGTGCTCCACGGGTCCAAATGACACAAGCTACACATAGGCATGGGCTCCAGACAAACAGAATTAGCTGGAAAATTGGTCAGACTTTCTCAACTCTCTTTTCCTTCCCAGTGCCTCTGGACCAATGCCTGATTAAAGTAAGGAAGACTGTCTCCTTTGAGGAAAGAAACGGTCATCAAACTGTTCAGCTAAAAGCAAATGGCAGCCAAAGGCTGCCACAGGATTAGCACACTCATTTGAAAGAAGATGAACTTTGAAAAAGGTGATCGTTGATTCGGGCAGGCCTGTTCTTTGGCAAATGGTGAGGAAGCCTACTTGAATTCAAGGTGTCTCCACACCAGGCCCTGTCATATCGACAGGTGACACTGTTCTGAATATGCTGTGAGCCTCAGGATCCTTGGGACTCTGGCAAACCCTGGTGCTGCTCAGCACCCAGCGGCTTTCCTGTAAACACTTGACAGCCCACCTGTATCCTGAGCCCAACCCACCCAACAATTATGTCCCGGGTAGATCTCTACCTCACAACTGTCCTCCTTCCCTCCCTCTCTCCCTCCAGTTGTCCAGTTAAGTCAAGAATGCTACTGAACTGACTCCTAGTTTTCTTCTGGCTATAGAAGCCACCTCCTTCCTTACTTCCACATGCTTACATTCCAACTTCTTTCTTGCGTTGTCAAGAGAACTGGAAGGTGACCTCTCAGCGTATGTTGGCGTAGGGAGCGCTGTTCTGAAAATAAATTGTTACTATAGAACTAAGGTTTTGGTTAGTTATATCCACTGTACAAGACTAGGTTGGGAGATGCAGGTCT
>PVHP010017208.1:0-34777 GCA_004024765.1 Zapus hudsonius
AGTGCTCTGTTCTTGGTTTGCTTTTCTCTCCCAGTAGGAGGTGAGGTCAGCCTACTCATGGCTGCAGACTGTGTTTCATGCCTCACTGGCTTATCCTTTGTTGATTGAATGGCTATGGCTGTGGGTCCATTGTTCATAAAACCATTCTCTGCGGGGTTCCATATGGATCCTCCACCGTATGACTGTGGTGGCTCATCTCTTGCCAGGATCTCAGCTTTCTGCCTGCAGTCCGTTGGTAGGGTTATATGGGCCACAGCTCCCTAGCTGCATCCTGAAAAATACAAACACAATCTCCATCAGAGAATGAGATCAGTATCGGTTAACAAATATACAACAATCTGGATTACCTAGCTTCTATTTATAGTAGCCTCCCTGGCAGTCTCTCACATAGTACATATTTTCTTGGGAGCCCACAAGTATGGGATCTGGTGCATATCGCCCTGAATCCCCAGTTCCAATCAAGGGTTTCCCTTCACTGAGTGGAATATTTGGCTGAATTTAATAGCTGTTGATTGTCTCCCCCAGGCCCAGGCTCCTCCATTATACAAGTGCTCCTTTCTTGGTTTGCTTTTCTCTCCCAGTAGGAGGTGTGATCAGCCTACTCATAGCCACAGACTGTGTTTCATGACAATGGGCTGTTTACTCCAGCTGTCGTTGTTCAGCTTCCCCTGGCAGCCTGTGTAGTGCCTTCCAGCACTGCACTAACTAACATCTGTGGGCTGGTTATCATTCCAGACCTCGAAGGGTCTCTCGATGCTGGTTGATGGCATTCGGTGGTTTCTTCAGCAACAGGGTTTTGCCTCAGGCCTGGGAGGGCATTCAAGAGACTTGACAGAAATCTTTCTTGTTTTTGGAAACTCATGGGTCACTTTGGTCAACAGCTCAGTGAGGGAAGGAACCAGTGGCCGGGACCTGGGGCTGCCAGACTGCTCAATTGTTCACAGACTTAGACATTCTCCGCTACTACTCACGGCCCCTCTTACCAGATGACAGCCACTACTTACTCTTTAGGTTACAGTATGCTTGTGAGAATTTTATGTTTCTGAACCTAATTTGGTTTAGCCTAATGCTTGAGCCATTCACCCTCCCCATTTCCCTTACCCCTCATTCAAAACCTCTCAGTTCTTTCTACTAGTCTGCATAAAGAAAATGGTTATCCTGGTTAAGGACCGCATATGAGGGAGAGTATGCGGCGTTCAGTTCAATTCTCTGTTCTTTTGAGTGTTGGCTTATTAAGATCTGCTCCAAGTAAGACCATTTTTTCTGAAATTTTGATATGTCATTTTTCCTTTCAGCTGAGTATAATTACATCATGTAAATATACCACAGTTCCGCTGTCCATTCCTCCATGGATGGGCATTTGGGTTGATTCCAATTCTTGGCTATTATGAATTGAGATGCTATAAATATAGTTGTACAAAATTTTCTGCATCGAAATGTGGCATCTTGCGGGTAGATGCCTAGTAGTAGGATAGCTGTGTCCATTGGTAGTTCTATATCTATTGTGTTCAGGAGTCTCCATACTGCTTTCCATAGTGGTTGAACAAGTTTACAATCCCCCCAGCAGTGAATGAGGGTTCCTTTTTCCCCGCATCCTCGCCAGCAATGATTGTTGTTGGTTTTCTTTATGATTGCCATTCTGACAGGGGTAAGATTATGGTTTTGATTTGCATTTCCCTGATGCTTAAGAATGCTGAGCTCTTTCTTAGATGAGTCAAGGCCATGTGTGTTTCCTCCTCCATGAATTCTATGTTGAGATCAGTACCCCATTTTGTGAGGGGGCATTTTGGGTGTTTGTAATTAAGTTTTTTGAGTTCTCTGTAGGTTCTGGAAACTAGGCCTCTGTCTGAGTTGTAGCTGGCAAAAGTCATTTCCCAATTTGATAGGGGTCTATTGGCTCTGAGTATGGTTTGTTTGTCTGTATAGAAGCTTTAGAGCCTGATAAGGTCCCATTGGTTAAGTGCTTGTTGTATTTCCTGGGCTGCTGGACATTTGCTCAGGAAATTTTTCCCTACTCCTATTTCATGTAAAGTTCCTATTTTTTCTTCCAGGGTGTTCAGGGTTACTGGATTTATATTAAGGTCTCTGATCCATTTGGAGTTGATTTTTGTGCATGGTGAAAGGAGTGGGACAATTTTCATTTTTTTACATGTGTTTATCCAATTCATCCAGCACCATTTGTTGAAGATGCTATCTTTGGCCCAGAGTACATTGTTGGCCCCATATTCAAAGACCAAATAACTGAAGTCACTTCCAATTAAAGCTGCATCTTCAATCCTGTTCCATTGATCCATCTTTCTGTTTTTATGCCAGTACCATGCTGTTTTCGTTACTATGGCTTTGTAGTATGTTTTGAAGTCAGGCATGGTGATATCTCCTGAGTAGGATTTTTTACTTAGAATAGTTTTAGCTATCTGAGGTCTTTGGTCCTTCCAAATAAATTTAGAGACTATTTTTTTCTACATTTGTGAAGAAAGAGGTTGGGATTTTTATTGGCATTGCATTGAATCTGTAAATCACTTTTGGCACCATTGCCATTTTTACTATATTGATTCTCCCTAACCGTGAGCCTGCAATATCTTTCCATCTTCTCATGTCCTCCTCTATTTCCTTCTTGAATGTTTCAATATATTCCTTATATAAGTCCTTTACAACTTGGTTAGTGATACTCCAAGGTATTTGATTTTCTTTGAGGCTATAGAAAATGGGACAGTCACTATGATGCCTTTTTCTGTCTGCTTGTCTTCTGCATATAGAAAAGCTACTGATTTTTGTGTATTACTTTTGTATCCTGCCACGTTACTGAAGGCATTAATCATCTTCAAGAGGTTACTGATATATAAAGAGTCTGATATATAAAGAATTTTCCACTCAGTGAGGGGGAAACCTTGATTGGAACTGGGGATTCAGGGCGATATGCACCGGATCCCATACTCTTGGGCTCCCAAGAGAAGATGCACTATGCGAGTGTCTGCAGGGGAGGCTTTTGAAAATAGAAGCTAGGTAATCCAGATTGCTGTATATTTGTTAACCGATACTGACCTCATTCTCTGATGGAGATTGTGTTTGTATTTTTCAGAATACAGCGAGGGAGCTGCGGCCCATATAACCCTACCACTGACTGCAGGCAGAAAGCTGAGATCCTGGCATGAGATGAGCCACCACAGTCATACGGGGGAGGATCCACATGGAACCCCACAGGGAATGATTGGATGAACAAGGGACCCACATCCATAGCCATTCAATCAACAAAGGATAAGCCAGTGTGACAAAAACCAACGAATATCGACACAAAAACCCCTAAGCTCACAACACCAAAGCAGTCTCAATACTTACCCACCACGAATCAGGGAACTGAGCGGAAGAGTAGGTGGAAAGATTTTAAGAGCCGTGGTGGGGGAGAATATCAGAGACTTGGCAACCCTCAGTAACAACATACTTCGGTCATGAGAACCTGGCTGAAGACTGGGCTATCTATGGTCCCCTACCACACAGACTGATAAAGACGGCCCACGGAGGAGGATATCCAGCTGACTGGGGATGGGGAAGGCGGGCAACAGGAAATTGGGGATAACAACTCATGGTTGGCCCACTAAACAATGTAACTCATTATGGACATTAAAGAAAATATAAATAAAAAATAAAAAATAAAAATAAAATTCAAAAAAAGAATCATGTCATCCGTGAAGAGAAATAGTTTAAATTCTTCTTTTCCAATTTGTATCCCTTTTATGCCCTTCT
Organism: Zapus hudsonius; assembly: GCA_004024765.1. Lineage (NCBI taxonomy): Eukaryota > Metazoa > Chordata > Mammalia > Rodentia > Dipodidae > Zapus > Zapus hudsonius. The sequence continues at coordinate 3,742 of PVHP010017208.1, forward strand.
CTTGTCTTATTGCTTGGGCTAGAACTTCAAGCACTATGTTAAAGAGCAGTGGAGAGAGTGGGCAACCCTGTCTTGTTCCTGAATTGAGTGGGAACTCCTTGAGTCGTTCCCCATTGAGAATGATCTGTGCTTTAGGAGATTTGTAAATTGACTTTATTAAATTGAGAAATAGGCCATCTATGCCTATTCTTTGAGAGCTTTGAACATGAAGTGGTGTTGAATTTTTTCAAAGGCCTTCTCCACATCTATTGTGATAACCATGTGCCTTTCGTGGTTGAGCCGATTAATGAGGTGGATTACATTTATCGACTTGCGTATGTTGAACCATCCCTGCATCTCTGGGATAAAACCAACTTGGTCTGGGTGGATAATATTTTTGATGTAGCATTGTATCCGGTTTGCTAGGACTTTGTTCAGGATTTTTGCATCTAAGTTCATCAGAGATATGGATCTGTAGTTCTCTTTTCTTGTTGCATCCTTGCCTGGTTTGGGGATTAGCCCAATGGTAGCTTCATAAAAGGTGTTTGGAAGCCTTCCCTCTTTTTTCTATGCTTCTAACAAGCTTCAGAAAGAGTGATTTCAGATCTGTGATGAAGGCTTCGTAGATTTCAGCTGAGAAACCATCTGGTCCTTGGGGAGTTTTTTGATTACATCTTCAATTTCTGTGTATGTGATAGGTTTATTTAGTGCTTTTATCTGGTCTGGGTTAAGCTTTGGCAGTAGGTAGGTGTCCAAAAACTTATCCATATCTTCCTGGTTCTCTAATTTTGTGGAGTAGAGGTTTTGGAAATATGACCTGATGATTCTTCTAGTGTCTTCAGGATCTGTTTTGATCTCACCATTGTCCTTTCTGATTTTGTTGATTTGTGCCTTCTCATTTCTTCATTTGATTAGAATGGCCAGGGGTTTGTTAATCTTATTAACTTTTTCAAAGAACCAACTCTTTGATTTATCTATTTTTAATCGTTTTCTTTATTTCCAATTCATTAATCTCAGCTCTGATTTTAATTATTTCCTTTCATCTTGCGCTCCTCAGGTTAGCTTTTTCCGTCTTTTCCAATGATTTTAGGTGGGTGGTTAGGCGATTGATTTGAGACCTCTCTCTCTTTGATATTTAGGCATTTAGCTCAATGAACTTTCCCCTCAGGACTGCCTTCATTGTGTCCCACAAGTTCTGATAAGATGTGTTATCATCATCATTTATTACTAGGAAATTCTGAATTTCCTGTTTTATTTCTTCAATGACCCTATCATTTTTTAGGTGGGAATTATTCAGGCGCCAGTTCTTTGTGTATTTTCTGGATCCTGTTCCATTGTTAATTTCTACCTTTAATGCACTATGGTCTGATATGATGCAAGGAACTATATCAATCTTCCTGAATTTGTTTAGGGAAGATTTGTGTCCTAAAATGTGGTCAATTTTAGAACAAGTCCCATGCGCTGCTGAGAAGAATATATTTTCTTTTTCTTTGGGGTAGAATGTTCTATAATTATCTGTTATCCCCATCTGGTCAATGGTGTTATTAAGCTCCGCTATGTCCCTGCTGATCTTCTGTTTGGTTGATCTGTCTAGAGCTGATAGAGATGTATTAAAGTCTCCTACTATGATGGAATTAGAGTCTATTTCTGCTTTATTTTTGAGTAGAGTTTCCTTTATGAACTGTGTTGCACCCAAATTTGGTGCATATATGTTAATGATGGTGATATCTTCCTGTTGGATCATTCCTTTGATGAGTAAGAAGTGACCATCATTATCCTTTTTAACTGATTTTGGTGTAATGTCTATTTTGTCAGAGATTAATGTAGCCACGCCTGCTTTCTTTTTACTTCCACATGCCTGATAAACTGTTTTCCATCCTTTTATTCTAACATTGCTGTCTTTAGAAGTAGTGCGTTTCCTGAAGGCAGCAGGTGGAAGGGTCCATTTTTCTGATCCACATTGCAAGTCTGTGTCTTTTTATAGGGGAGTTAAGTCCATTTATATTCAGTGATATAACTGTGAGGTTTGCTTTAAGCCTTGTCATGATGAAGGGTTAATGGGGGGCTATTGTCTGTGCTGCTGTTATTAACACACTGATTGTGATTGTCGTGTCTGATTTCTGGTACTCTTCTGAGGTAGATTTCTTGATTCTTCTGTGTGTGATATCTCTTGTAGGATCTTCTGAAATTTTGGCTTTGTTTTCAAATAGTCATAGAGCTGGTTTACTTCATTGAACACTTTCACTTCTCCATCTATTAAGAGGGATAGCTTTGCTGGGTAGAGTATTCTAGGTTGATAACCATACTTCTTTAGGCCCTGAAAAGCATTATTCCAAGCCCTTCTGACTTTCATGGTTTCTAATGTGAAATCTGAGGTAAGTCTGATGGCTCTTCCTTTGTAAGTTACAGTTTGCTTTTTCTCTAGCAGCTTTGAGTATTTTCTCTTTGATTTCTATGTTAGGCATCTTAATTAAATGTGTCTTGGAGAATTCCTCTTCATGTCCTGTCTGTTTAGAGTCCTCTGGGCCCCTTGAAAGTTGAGTGGGCTTTCTGTTGTTAGATAGGGAAAGTTTTCTTGAATAATTCTGTTGAAGATATTTCCTATGCCCTTAGCCTGGGCTTCTTCTCCCTCTGGGATCCCCATGATTCTAATATTGGGCCTCTTTATGGTATCCCATAGATCCCTAAAATTTTGCTCACTTGATTTCTTCAATTTATTGAAACTTATGACATCCTTATTAATTCCTTCTGTCTTGTCCTCAGCTTCAGAGAGTCTTTCCTCCAGATTGTCAACTCTGGGACTCATTGATTCAAGGGAGGTTTTTTAACAACTCCACTTCATTTTTGGTTTCTGCTATAATTTTGTTTATAGTCTCCAATTCTTTGGTGAGATCCAATTTCCAGTCTATTTTAGTTTTTGCTTTGGGATTCCTGAAAATCATTTTTAAGCTTTCTTAAGTCCTCATCAAATTTAATCAAATGATTTTCTAGCTCTTCCCTTAGTTGACTTATTTTCAATTCACTTAATGTGTTTCTGAATTCATTCATATTTCTCTCCATTAAATTCAGTCTGGAGTCTATGCTTGAGTTGGTGAGCTTCATCTCATTTATGTCTTTTCTCAGAATTTCCATAGCAACCATCAACTGCTTCATGTTTGCATTGCAGTTGTGGTCAGGAGTCATATTATTCTCTCTTTGGGATTGTATATTTGGTACCTCTACTTCCTTGACACTTTCGTGTTCCATAGTGGGACTAGGGGCCCTGAGTTGGGGAGTTCCTTCTTTGATTTCTGTGGGTTTTTTTCTGTTGGTTTCTTCCCATATCCAGGTAGGGGAGTGGGACTCAGGCACCCTGGTGAGTGTTGTTCAGCCTGCTTTGCTGTGTCCTCCCTTCAGTGGCCCAGGGTCCCTAGTGCCCGCCGAAGTCACCTGTGCCCTCCCAGTAGTGGCACAGGGTCATCAGTTCCTGGGTATCTGCCAAAGGCCTAGCCCCACCCGCAGCTGTGGTCCTGAGTGGGGTTCCAGAAGCAAGCTAGGTCAGTTTGCCCTAGAAGCACATCTGCCTGTTTTTTTTGGGGGGGGAGTTCGTGGAGAGAAGTGCGCTCGATGGGGCGCTGGAGGGAGGGGGTCCTGTGAGGGGAAGGTGCTCAGCTGGCAGCGCTAGCTTGGGAACTGGTGGGAGTCTGCATTGGCGGGAGCTTGGGGTGGGTGATGGGCCGGCTATCTGCTCCTTTGCGGAGCAGAGAGCTACTCGGGAATCCTGTCTGCACTGGCACAGGAGCTGGTTCAGGTCCCACTGGGGTCCAGGCTTTGGATCCCAGCTGGAAAATCAAACCTTTACGGAGAGAGTCCTGGCGAGGCTGCTACTCGTCTGCCATCATGCTCCGCCCCCTCTCTCATTTTTCTTAAATGAACAAATACATTTATAAAAATTTAGCCAAAAAGATGCTCTCACCCCCACTCCCCGTCCTACTTAGCAAAGGGAATCAAACACATGTATACTCTACATCCATGTACAATCGGCTTCATACAAACTTAGAAATAATAATTTAGTGCATACTCATTGTTAAGGCCTAATATCGCAGCCACTATAAAATGTAATTATGTCATATATAATAAATGGAACAACATCTTGATATAAGTGCTCATAAAAGCCCATTAAAAGTGGACATTATCAGTGCAAGAGGGTTAGAGAGAACTGAAGGAACTGTACCTTCACAGAAACTGTCAGAGTTTAAAAATAAAAAATGCAGATTTTTAAAATAATGTAAATATAAATCTAATATCCAGAGTCATGTTTATTTGTACTTCATCAGTTTTAATGCTCGGCAGAGTAGGATGTGAACTCTCCCTTCCCTATATGGACACTTTATATGGTCCTCCATCAACTCCAACTCATATAATATACCTAACAGCTTCAATATGGGTACTCACTAAGGTACTGGTTTTTTTGTGTTTAGATTGCGGATAATTTATTATTGAACTTGTTTAAATTTTTCTACATACAATATTACCAACTGCCCTCAAAACTATGTTGAAAAATCCTCAAATAAAGATATGTACATCTATGTCACAAATAAAAAATCCCCTGAAGCATGTTTTTCAGAAGATATTTTTCCTGTAATAATTTATGTTTTGGAAAATGATAAAATATATAACTGAGGTTACTAAATGCCATGCAGCAAAAATAAAGTGACCATCAGCAGGCTGGCCGGGAGTTAACATGAGTCACCCTCTAAGGCTACAGGAGTGCTAACTGTGCCTTGGGAGCTAAGTCCACACACCAAAAAGCTAACTTTGGTAATCATCAAGATCACTATGACCTCTTGTTCAAATACCATGATTACACAGATGGGAAATTGGTTCTTCCTCACTGTCAATCTTTTCTCTCTACAAAAAAATCTCTGCCATGGAATGAAGCTTTGAGAGATGCTGTGTCCAACAGGACAAAGTGAAAATCTGTGTATGAAATAAAACATGAGTAGCCGTGGTTCAGCCTGAGAGCTGTATGGGAGCGCTGCTGCTAGAGACGTTGGGAAGAGCGCTGCCTTCAGTCTTCTTTTCTTCAACAGAGATCTCTAGTTTTTCTCCCCTTTCTAATTTTCAAAGCCTATTACATCAAAGATTTCTGTGGGTAACAGAAATACCTGTAATAATGTCCAAGATACTTTAATAATATTGACAGCATAATAATAAATATTTTTGCATTAAGAAGAACCTTTGATCCTAAACAATCATAAAGCAGTATAAGCAAATCATATAAACAAAAATCTTAAGATTTCGGGAACTTTAAAAAATCATTTGTTGGGGTGGAGAGATGGCTCAGTCACCTGCCTGCAAAGCCTAACGACCTAGGTTCAATTCCCCAGCACATGTGTCTGGAGTTCAAGGGCCCTGGTGCCTCTATTCTCTCTGTCTCTCTCTTCTCTATCTCTCTCTCTCTACTAGTAGATAAATAAATAAAATTATTTTAAGTCATTTGTTAGGATATAGAGATGGCTTAGTGGTTAAAGGACCTTGCCTGCAAAGCCTTATGCCCCGGGTTCAAATTCCCAATGTCCACATAAAGTGGAGCATGTGTCTGAATTTCATTTCCAGGGGCAGGAGACCCTGGTACACCCATACTCACTCTTTCTCTATCTCTCTACTTCTCTCTCTCTCTCTCTCAAATTAATTATCTAAAAATGTCATTTCTTGACTAATCTTAGAAATTACAGTGGAATTTCAGAAGAGAAGATGACTGTCCAAGCCACCCTTCAGGTAAATGGCAACGGTCTGGGTCTGATGAGAGCTGTTAAATACTTCCCAGAATTCCAACAAACGAGCCTGCATTTTGGGATGCTATAAGAAAAGGCCACCGAGGAATGTGTTTGTGCTTAAATACCCCTTTCTGATACATATAATGTCATTGCCAACACCACATTTCAGCTTTTGTGAAAATAGTAATTTACTATTATTATAAAATTATTAGAAATACATAATAAAATTCAGTTTTTGACACTTCATCTCTAACAATAAATATGCTTCCACAGAAAAAAATACTCTCAGGCTTTCTCAACTTAATAATATTATAACCCATCTTCTAATTTTTTGAAACAAATTTAGATGACTTTGCTGAGCAGTTCTTGACTATTTTATGCAAGGGAAACTTTACCAGCTGTGTTTCAATTCTTGGATAGCCAGGTTTCCAGAAGTTTTCATTACAATGAGAATGCTCTCATTTACCTAAATGTCCTTTAAAAATACCATTCCTGGGCTGGAGAGATGGCTCAGGGGTTAAAAAGCCTAAGGACCCTGGATTGATTCCCCAGTCCCACATAAAGCCAGATGTACAAGGCATGTTCATCTGCAGTTCATTCTCAGTGGCTACAGGCCATGGCATGTTTGTTCTCTCTCTCTCACTCTCTCTCTCTCTCTTTCTCTCTTTCTCTTTCTCTCTCCCTCTCTCTGCCTCTTTCTGTCTCTCTCTCTATTTCTAAAATAAATAAATAAAATATTTTTAAAAAATGAAAATACTATACCTAGACAGGATCTCCTACTGCTGTCAGCCCAGGACGCAGGGATACGTACTGATGGGAACAGTAGTGATTACTGGCTACTGTTACATTTGTACACTGACAAGCCACATTGTAGTGAACTTAAAAGTAAGTAAAAAGTTAATACTTTTTGTCATATGAATTCTTATTTAGTACAATTTTAATTTTTCCAACCCAGTTTGTTGATCTTTATTTGTATTTTCAATTTATTTTAACTTTTCTTTCATTACTTTATCACTACCCTAAGTCCTCATTCTGTAATCTAGTGCAGCAAGTGTGCTCCTATGTTCAGGGTATGGCTGTTAAACAAGTGTGATCATCTCCTCAAGGCTCTCATGAGAACCCTGCACCATGCTTCCTGTCACCAAGATGCACCATCTAACACCCCAATGTGCAGGTGCAGCAAATCAAAGGCGGCTGTAATGCCCTACAGACCATTTCCTAGAATGAATCAAGTCATTAATGGTTCTTGTGTTCACAACACGATTGCTTGAAGACTGTTCTCAAATGTTCTCCCTAAGGGTTACTAACTCCCCTATCTGCACACCTAGTCCTCATAGTGAAAAGCTCAGGTATTTGTCTTCTCATGGTCTTCTGGCCATTCTCATAATTCACTATTAACTCATTACAGTAACATCTGTTCTTAAGTTTTGTATGTCACAAACTCTTCTAAGACGTTTTCATGCCTCTTTTGTTTAATCCCCACAAAACTCATGAACCAAAGAATAGATGTCCCTTCTTCACAAAAGGAAACCATCACTGAGAGAGAGCTGAGTTTGCTGAGGGCCACACAGGAATAAGTACCAAGCAGGGCAAGGCTTCCCACAAAGTCTATATTTCCTCCCCTTAACAGCTCCATAGTTTTTCAACACATCTTTTCTGGGATCTGCCAAACACATAGAAGATCTGGCAGCATCACAGTCATCAACTTGCAGATGGTCCACCCATGCCCTACCAGGACACTAATTACCCACCTCTCTTCTTGTTTCTCTTCTGCAACCAGAGCTTAAGAGCAATTTCACTGCTTATTAGCAACTTTGCAGAATGGGGAGGGAAAGGAAAGCATATCAACTTATATAACAAAAAAAGACACAAGAATTTTTCTATTGTGTTACCATTAAATCTAATCAAATATTTTCAAACAGAACTTTTCTCTTGGCTTAAATACAGGCTGTGGATTATCTGGGACCTTCATTTATTAGTGAATCGAATTAAGATTGTTCAGCTGGCCTGTGGCAAGACACATGCATGAGGTACTTACCACAGTGTCAGCTATATAGAATCATATCATAAATATGTATGTCTATGACATTCATAGTGGAACAAAAATAGTAAAAGAAATATGAGATATGTTCATTAGTCCATGTTCTTTCATTATTTAAACAGAAAACTGGAATATGTCTTCATGGAAGTTTCATGTGCAAGAAGAAATGTGAGCAAACCACAATGCAGAAAAAGTAATTCCAGGCCTCCAACAAGACACTTCATAATTATCCAATGCCTACTTTTCTCACCTGAAAAATTTGGGGAGAGAAACTGAGGGTAGGAGGTTTGAAAGAAAGCCATCAAACTCTGAGCTCTTAAAAGGCAGTGAGTAAATACATAACAGCATCAAACAGCAAAAAAAATGTGAAAATATTTTTTCACCATTTTTGGCTATATTAGACAAACTGAAAAGAACTCTCTGGTTAATTATATATTTACATAATTCTCAGATTCATAATCCCAGTACTACAGTTAAGAAAATTATTAATTTTAGGGCTGGCTGGAGAGATGTTTCAGGAATTAAGGCACTTGCCTGAAAAGCCTAACAACCTGGGTTTGATTCCCCAGTACCCATGTAAAGCCAGATGTACAAATTGGCACATGCATCTAGTTTGTTTGCAGCTGCTGGAGGACCTGGCATGCTAATTGTCTGTCTCTCCTCCCCCTTCCTCCTTCCCCTTCCCCTTTTTCCCTTCCCTCTTCCCCCTTCCCCCTTCCCTCCCTTTCTCTCTCTGCTTGCAAATAAATATTTTTAATTATTAATCTTAAATTATTTTTTCAGAAAATTGCTCATTTGTTGAATGTTATCTTTAAAATAGTCATTTGTCTACCCTAGAGTTAAACAAGATTTTAAAATATATATATATATATATATATATATATATATATATTTAAGATATATATATATTTAAGATATATATATATATTTAAGATATATATATATATATATATATATATATATATATATATATATATATATATATATATATTTAAGTTCCCTAAAGAAATGTTTATCTGCTTAAAAATTCTTTGCTAGTTACTTGTTTTGAGTTAAAATGAAAAGCATTTATGGAGCAAATATGCATACTGGTTATTATATTAGTAGTAGTAGTACATATAGGTCAAATATTTTCTGAAGCAAAATGGTGTGTGATGAATTCATCCCTTTTGTCAGCAAGTTTAATTGGGTCCTGCTACAGAGGATTAATCAATAAACCACCATTCATTTACTTTGAAATGGACTCTTGCCTCTCCTTCCAAGACTTCAGAGTTATCCATTCGTTGTCTGAAGCCCTGAACTTTGTCAATTCAGGTGCATTGTTCACTTGGCTGTACTGTGCAGTCAGCTTGTATCTTCTGACTAATTATGAAATCCCTCTGCTGGGAGAAACGGACAGCTTAAGAGCATCAGTATTACTGCAATACTGGAACCCTTGTGCCCATTAGTAATGCACCAGGCATGAAGCGTGGAAAGTTCCCCTCCTCATCTGGAAATTGGGGTGGGGGAATCATCCAAAGACTTTTATAAATATCTCTTAACAAGGCTCCAGCCAAGCTGTGCCAGGCTTGCTAGCTTTCTTCATCTTTCCCTTACAGCTTTCGATTTATTTTCCAAGTGAGCTGGGGTGCTCACATCGTTAACCACAAAGAATGCTACTGTGATTAAAGCTCCAAGCACTTACTCCCTCTGAGAGTAGCAGCAGCAATTACCCGGCTTCTGGAGACACTGCTCAGCACAGAAAGGCTTCAGTTCCTGAGAGGTCCAACCAGTGAGGCCATAACAAATGATGACATATGTTGACCTCTATTCACTAGTGATGTCTACCCCATAGGAAGAGTGAATCTATTTTTGTGCAAATTCAACAAGTACATCCGACAATGCTGCTCTCTTCTCTCATTCACACAAACTGGGCATTCATCAACCAGATTGCTTGCCTCAAATGGGCACTCACAGTTGCTAAGTGGTTCAGATGGGGGTGGAGTTGCTGTGTGTCAAAATTGAGCAAAGAACAAGGAAAGGACACGAATCCGTCAGGAAAATAAGAATTGACTTGAATCAGAAAAGAGTGAGGTTCTGCAAAGCAGATGCAAAGGACCAACTGTTTCCCATACCACCCTTGTCCTGCTCTGAAAGACAGTGTAGAATGTGATCAGCACAGCACCTCAGAGGGAATGTTTTTGTATGTGTGAACTGCTCTGGAGCCATTTATCCTGTAGATTTCATGAAGAGTTGCTCCACTTCAAAACCAAAATCTCTTCCTTTTATTCTTACCCATTTTAATTGTAACCAGTCATACACACTAGATAACACATCTCCAGACCATATCAAGATCACTAAGTGAGCAGAGCAAACATCCACAATCTTGATAGGTTTCCAGGTATAGATTTTTTTGTTCATTCTTTTGAAACAGTCTATACAGTCCAGGCTGCTCTCGAACTTGGGATCCACATGTCTCAGCATCCCTAAAGCTGGTATTACAGGCAAATGCCATGCCACCATCGTGGGTCTAAAGCCTGAATAAATGATTGACAACCATTGTGGTGGTATATCCCTTTAACTCCAGCACTCAGGAGGCTGAGGTAGGGGATCCCTGTGAGTTTGAGTCCAACCTGGGACTATAGAGTGAGTTCCAAGTTAGTCTGGGCTAGAGTGAGACCCTACCTCAGAAAACCTAAAAGATAGGACAGCCAAAGATCACAACTCTCTTAATAAGAGGGGAGGGAAACAACAAGAGAACTGGGGAAGTGTGCAATAGGATAATGACAAAAATTCCAACTGTTCAGTAAATCATAATGATTAGAGATGGGACAGGGAGCAAGGGAGGGAGAGGAGAAAAGATGAAGAAAAAAGAAGGGAGGAGAAGATTTGCCAATACTGGATTTGTAACCCCTTGAAAGAGTAACTCACTGTCGTGAGACCTCTACTCTAGGCCTCACTCAAGCCCAGGCCACACTTAAGACTGCCTTCCTGACTTTGGGTTTGTGGCACCTATTTATCCAACAGATCTCCACCTGGTTCATTGGCATTTACTCTTAGATAGTCATGTATGAGTTAGCACAATTTTGCAAAGAATAGTTTATAAAATAATTTAAAATAGAAAAGTCAAAGTACAAAATCTCATGTTCAAGTTTAAAGTTAAATAAGAATGGACAACATGCTCAGGGAGAGCCACAAACTGATGTGGTTCCATGTCATCGAAGGCTCCATGGGACAGACTGGTGTCATTGTCCAACTTTCCAAGGCTGCCACACTTACACTGGGGCCCCAGGAACCAGTGATTTTTGTACTACTGTCCAATGGCAAATCTGTTCTCACTGGGAGCTGAGTGACACAAAATCTCAAGTCTACTGATAGATCACATGTACCACATTGGAGAACCCTATTCTGGTTTGGGTGTGTCATGGTTATCACACCACTGTATGAAAAATCTCCCATAGATAGCTTCTAGGAAGACCGAATCTAAAGTATTGAACCACCTACCCTGGATTCTGGAATTAAAGCATTTTTATCTTATAACTCATTAAAGATGTTTTAAATTGACTCTCTTGCCACTTCACTAAGGTGCTTTTCTATGCCCTAAAATCAATAGGAATTCTGAGGAAATTGAATCATGAAAGGATGTCAGCCTAATGAGAGAATGGTTATCTGTTACATATGAAAGCCAATGGGAAAATCCCATCTCCTCCTCATTAAATATACTGGGAAAGTGTCTATTTCCAATTTATAACACTGTGGTATGTATTGCCTACTTTAATGGAAGTTCCCTATTTCAAAATCAACCTAATGAGCACTTAATTAAGTCTGATGCAATCTCTGTGAATAACCACCAGCTAAATGAAAATATGCTGTGGTTTAACAAAATCTGTTTGTGGTGGGCTGGTTATGGCAAGTCGAGTCAAGATTCTGCCCTTCATCTCTCATTTGATATCAAATTGTGTGGGCTTTCTCTATGCAAAAGTCATGTCAAGCTAACTTTTAAGGTGTGCCCTACTGTATATAACCACAATACAGTACCTCAATGTCCCTTCCACAGGACAGGTAAAGAGGAAAGAGCTGATGTTACACTCCTCAAGGTCCTTAGATTTTTAACTGGGCTGCAATGGCTGTTTCATGTCATAGGAGAGTAAATGATTTAGAAATTAGGCTTGTGCTTGGAATCAAATCCTTAGATAAAAAATTTAGTATGCTTCAACAAGAGAAAATTTATATAGCTGTGACGTCAGCTGAGTGTATCATCATAAAGCTTTATTTTATTAGAGTTGTAGAGTAACAAATATGGGGAGGAAACGATTAATTTGTGGGGCAGGGGAAGCAGACACTGTCACTTTGTTTCAAGCAGTTGACAGTTTCCTGCCAAAATCGTAGTTCCAATGTGGTGGCCTCTCAGAACACCATGGAACTGGAACTTAGATGTCGATGTCAAGGACACGATTGCTGAGATACACTTTAAAACCCACAGAAGACGTTTTCACAGTGCCAAAGGCTGAAGAAATGGAGTTTTCGTCTGCACTTTTATCAGAAAAGGGAAAGCTGGGCATGGTGGTGCACGTCTTTAATCCCAGCACTCTGGGGGCAGGAGGATCGGGTGAGTTCCAGGCCACCTTGAGACTACATAGTGAATTCCAGGTCAGCCTGGACTAGAGCGACACCTTCCTAGAAAAACCAAAAAAAGAAAAAGAAAAGAAAAGAAAAGAAAAGAAAAGAAAAGAAAAGAAAAGAAAAAGAAACAAAGAAAGAAAAAGAAAAGAAAAGGGCAGAGTTCGTGGAGGAACATTGGCAAAGAAATAAAAGAGGCCACATTCATTATGACTCAATTGTTGTCCAGGATCCAAGAAGTCTACTCATTTTGGTTGTTCATATCATACCCTCCCTCTGAATAAAGGCACCTGAACAGGTGACGTCTATTCCAGATCCCTCACAGCAAACCAGCAGCAACCAAATTAAACTAACTGTTGCCTATAAAAGTTAGTGGAAAATTTTACCACTGAAGAGGGGCTTTTTCCTAGGGACCTTAGGTTCTGAAGGTCTCTCCAAAAGACGCCTCATAGAATCACAAAACTTGCCTCAGTGCCTCATAGAATCACAAAACTTGTTTCCCAAAGTCCCTTCATCTCACCAGGATGGCGCAGACAGCCCTGTGCTCCTAGGAGTCCTTAAGTAGAGGCTGAGCTGGGACATCCTGCTTTCCCTCCACTAGTGATGTCCCATTAGGTCCCCAAAGCTGGGTTCCACTTTTGCTCTCGGGGACGCGCGCAGGGAATTCGCGGGTGTTAAGTGGGGCGATGAGACAGGAAACCTTCCCGGGTTCCCGGGGCGCAGCCCACGCGCGGACTCCAGGGTGCCAGAGCTGCTGGAAGGCGGCGGGACGCGAGATGTCCCCTGGCCCCAGGCCCGGCGCAGGCACCCGCGCCCTGGGTGGGAAGGACTGTGAGCCCGCCCGCGCTTACCTGGAGGTAGGGCCGCCCCTGGGCCACGCCGCCCACGACGATGTCGGCCGCGGCCATGGTCCCGGTGGGCGAGAAGCCGAAGCCCACGTAGCCGGCGGTGCGCACCTCGAGGCGGAGGGCGAGCAGGCCGCCCCGCCGGCCCCAGCGCAGGCGGTACTTGCCCCCGGGGGCCAGATCTGCACCGTGCAGGTAGGACAGGCCTGCGCCTCCCGCCGCAGTCGCGGCGGCCGCTAGCGCCCAAAGCGCCAGCAGAGGCCAGCGGGACCCGCGGGACATCCTGGACGACGCGCACCTGGGCTCCGCGCGGGAGAGCGGCGAGGACCCGCGCTAGCAGGCGGGCGAGCGGTGGAGGGAGCCGGGCACCGCCCGTGGGGCGGGCCACCCCGCCTCGCGGTCCCCGCCCCTGCGCCCCCAGCCCTGTCCTCCGTCCCGCTAGGGGCTCAGTTAGCTGGGGATCCAAGCAAGGCAGAGGACTGGGACAGGGGAGGAGGGAGTTCTGGGTGGCGAGGGCCACAAGAAAAGAATGGGAAAGGGAAGGAGAGTAGCCCTGGGGTGTGATGGAGAGGAAGTGTAGGTCTCCTCTAGGGAGACATAACTTTAAGGGCTTTTAGTCTCTTAGTCTCTTTCTGTGAAGGTTCCTGAGGAGATGCTCAGGGTGGATAAAGCCCTAGCAGTAAAAGTGTTAGTAGAAGAATTTAGATTTTTCAAATACCACCTAAAGCTAATCTGTAATTCCAGCAATAAAAGATAAGGCAAGAGGCAGAGATGGGAGGAACCCCCGCCCCAACATTGCAGGCCAGCCAGCCTGGTGAACACATATGTGAACAACCAGAGACACTGCCTCGAACAAGGTAGAAGGCATGGACCACCAACACCCAGTGTTGTCCAAGGCACACACACAAACACAGACCAAAACCAAATTTTTTTTAGTTTTTTTTTCACTTTCCCTTTCAACTCAACACTCCAGTCTCTAGAATGCTCAATATGGCCACTATAAATTCCCTTCATTAGCTTGAGTTTAAAATATTTGTATGGCAAATTCCTCTGAATTGAAAATTTCCCTACTGAAGGATCTGGAGATTCAGGAGGTCAAGTCTGAGAACTGAAACTGCAAATATCACAGGACCACTCCCCAAAGTTAGAGGAGCGGTAAACAACTATTGATTGCAGACTTTGACCAGTTGTTGTGTATTAATTGAAAAATTCTCTCCTGGGGAAGGAAGATCAGGAATCTCAGAAATTCAATAAGTCTGGGGAAAAAAAAGCTGAGTCCCCCACCCTGAGGTTATGTAAGTGGAAACCAACTGCTTGGAAACAGACTCTCCAACCAGGGGAGCTGCCTGGTGCTCCAGAGATGCAGCTTCCAAGAGTCTCAGTACCTGGGCTGGTGATGCAGATGCCTTTAAGTCATCCAGGCTCCTGTAAGCAACCCCTCACCCTGCCCTATGCTGGTTCACTGAAACTGGTTTGAATGCCAAGATACTTTAGTCAGAGCCCTAGCTGGGATGAATAGATGTGTGTTTGTGTCTCCCCAAGAAGTAGTTTCCTGTGACCCATGTATTTTTTTAGAAGTTCCAGGGTGGCTTACAAAACTACAAACAGAAACACATATTCTACCTGTGCTCTATATTCTGGTTTTTTCCTCCTGTCTGTTTTCTCATCCAACACCCCCCCACACACACAGCTATTAAGAAGTTACCAGCATATCTCTAAACTTTATTCTAAGGCTTCATGTCCAGCCCAAAAGGCAACTCTGACATGGACCTGCCACCCAGGAGCTTCCAGTCATTGCCTAGGAAAGGTCTATCCCCAGAAGAGAAGGAAATGAGAGATAGCTAATGATAAAGGTCAGCATCAGAGAAGACTATATAATACTAAAACCTTGGAGGCAAGGTCAGAAGCATCAAATCCCCTGGCTCCTCCAAAGACATGAGACACTAAGAGGTACCTGTGCTCAAACAGCAGCCACTGAGGAGATACAGGAACCATTGATCTAAGGAAGGTAGAATTAGTGCTGTGATTCTACCAAAGTCTTTGTGGTTGCTGCTGGCTTTAGCCACAGAGAAAGGAGATGTGGAGAGAGTGAACCAAAGAGCAGGCACAGGGACAAGAAGCAGGGAGTGTGGTACCTCCTGGAACAAGTTTACTGTTCTGAGACACTTGCTCAGCTGGGTGGGGATTTCTGGGCATTTCAGCTACCGAAGAGCAATCAGAGGGTAAGTGCACTGTATGATGCTTCCACCATGCTTAGCTTAGCAGAACTTGGAAACCAACACAGCACTCTGCCCTGTTGCCTGGGGTTCCCTATTCACATCCCAAATTCACATCTAGGCGGATTCTGTTTGTCTCTTTATGGAGAGATGCCTTCTGAGATTTGACCCTCACTCACTGCTCTGGTACCACATGATTGCCCTCCCCATTGGCCTCTGGAAACACATGCAAACTCCCTTTACTACCTTGGGTGACCTGCCATAATGGACCAGATCACTTCCTGTGCCAGGTTTCCTCTCTTGTGGAAATATCTTCTTATCCTGCTTTCACACTTCAGTCAGACAGTGGCATCCCCTGTCTGGCATGTATGTGGGATTGTGAAGAACAAATGCTCTGCCCAGGTACCATTGGGACATGTCAGTGGTTTACAGACTTGCTTTCCCACAGATACCCATATTGGTTCCTTGACTTAATTCCATTTCAGAGACTATAGAAGGGCACACAACAGATGCTTCATAAACATTTGTGAGAAGAGTAAATAGGTGCATCTCCACATATTTCTTGCAGCATTCTGCTAACAAAGGTCTACTATGGAAGGAAAGTTTGGGACTCAGATTGCATTGGCATCAAGAAAAAATAGAAGAGACCCACATGACCACACAAAAGAGAAAGGTATAAATGTTTATTATTGTTTCATTAAGATCAATGAGCATGAAATTATTTTCTTTTGTTGTGAGTGGCATTTTAAATGCATTGAGTACTCAAGAAACATTAAAACTAATGTATTCATCTTGAGATTAGATCAAAAAATAGAAAAATAGTAGCATAGTTCATAATCAAGAGACCCACTCTACTTTGGCTTGAAATAACCCAGTAACTTAAGATAGAATAGAAAATTGTGCCATGTTCCCTTTATATGGTGGTGAGTTTTTGAGATCAAATCTATCTTCATAGTTTCCCCAAATGGAAATCAGGTATGGTATTACTTGTCTTAAATTCATAAGGAAAGCAGAGGAAAGACTGGGCTGTGGCTCAATAGAACAGTGACTGATTAGTATGTAGAAAACCTTAGGTTACATGGCCTGCACTACCAAAGGTAAGGAAGTGGGATACAGATAAATTCAAGACTCTGTACAGGGCAAAGAAGAGTATGGAATCAAAGGTAAAGTGTTTTTGAGCTTATTTTTTAAACTATTGTTTTCAAAACATGGACTGTGCTTTGAAAAGAAAAAAGTCAGGAACTGCAAAAAAAATCAATTAAGAAAGTAAACTAAAACAAAAAAAAATCACCTGAAAAATCTGCCATCCAAAAATAATCATGGTATGCATTTCTGGAACATTCCAGAAACTATTTCCATTAAAACATAGGAGGGAGGGCTGAAGAGATGGCTTAGTGGCTAAGTTGTTTGCCTGCAATGCAGAAGGACCAGAGTTCGATTCCCCAGTGCCCATATACAGCCAGACGCACAAGAAGGCGCATGTGTCTGGAGTTCATTTGCAGTGGCTTGGAGGCCCTGGTGCGCCCATATTCATTCTCTCTCTCTCTCTCTCTCTCTCTCTCTCTCTCTCTCTCTCTCTCTCTCTCTCTCTCTCTCATAAATAAATAAATAAAATATTTAAAAAAATAGGAGGGACAGCTTGTTAGTCAAGAATTTGCAAAAAACAAGTAAATTGATTTTGTAAGACTCAACTTGAAATAACCAGTGTGAATATAATGGGGAACTTGAGGTTCCTTGCCAACGCACCAGCAAATTTAGAGTCCCAAGATTCTTGTCATATGAACTCAAAAACTGAAATTAGTTAAATTCATAGTCCAACAGAGGGTGAGGTTCAGAGAGGCTTTATTAGATTGAGAAGGAAAATATGGGAGGCTCCATCATGAGAGAAAAGGAGTCTACACAAGAGAAGAAGGAGGTGCCCCTCCTCCCAGCCATAAGGCTGAGGAGGCTGGGGGGGACTTACAAAAAATTTAGGAGTCTCTCTGCTGGCCAGCCATGAGAAGAGAGCAATTTGCCCTCCTACAGGTGAGTGTATCCCTTGAATCAGGTGAACCAGAGAGATAGCTGATTGGTCTGGGCTCTGACCAATCACAGTTCCAGTATTAGGTTTGAGTACCTGTAAAGGAGACCTCCCATTCTGGGGGGGAGGGGGTGCTCAGGTTTTTTTTTAAGTTGATCTAAGTATTTCTTTTCTTTATTATCCATAATTAGATACATTGAATGAGCAAATCATATGTTGGTATCCCTAGTTCCCCGATTTCCCCTCTTCCCTGTCCTGTCCCCCAATCAGCTGGATATCCTCCTCCGTGTGAAGACTGGATCAGTCCATCGGGTAGCGGGTTACGGATAGCCTAGGAGTCAACCCGGTTCCACCCCCCTTTGTATGTGGTTACTGAGGCGGGCAATGTCTCCGGCAGTTCTCCCCCACCATGGCATTTCTCTTTGGGGTCCCAAGAGTATGGTTCCCAGTGCATTTCTCCCAGCGTCCCCAGTTCCAGTTAAGGGCTTCCCTTCACTGAGTGGATTGCTAGGTTGAACTAAAGCTGTTGTTTGCCTCCCCCAGGGTTTCGGCTCCTCTGTGGCTCAAGTGTTCCTTTCTTGGTCCACTGTTCTCTCCCAGTAGAAAGTGTGTTCAGCCTACTCATGGTGGCAGACTGCATTTCATGTCAGTGGTCTCTGTTTACTCCAGGTGTTGTTGACCAGCTTCCCCTGTCAGTTTATGCAGTGCCTTCCACCACTGCACTAACTACCATCTGGGGGTTAGTTACCATTCTGGACCTTGCAGGGTCTTTTGATGCTGATAGATGGCTTTCTATGGTTTCTTCAGCAACAGGATCTTAGCTCAGGCCTGGGGTGGGCATTCAAGAGCTTTCACAAAACCCTGTCTTGTAGTTTTGGGAACTCATGGTTCACTTTGGTCAACAGCTCAGTGAGGAAAGGAACCGGTGACTGAGACCAGAAGTTGCCAGACGGATCAGTTTTTCACAGACTTAGACTTTCTCCCCTTCTATTCACTGCCCTCATTTTCAATAAAAATATTTCTTAAAGATACCAAGTCTTTACCATCAAGTATTCAGCAGGGCTGATACTTTCACATGAGCAAGATACTGTGATTAACTGAATAGAGGACCCTGTTACAAATCCAGACAGTTGCAGTCATCTTGTTTTTGACAAAAAGAACAAAAATATTCAGTGGATAAAGATAGCCTCTTTAACAAATGGTCCTGGGGAAACTGGATATCTATAGGTAGAAGGATGAAAATAGATCCTTATCTCTCTCTATGTACAAAATTCGAGCCCAAATGGATCAAAGACCTTAATATCAGACCTGAAACTCTGGAACTGCTAGAAGAAAAAGTAGGGAAAACACTTCAATATATTGGCATAGCCAATGGCAAGGACTTTCTGAATATAGCCCCAGTTGCTCAGGAAATGAAATCAACAATTGGGACCTCACAAAATTAAAAAGCTTTCACACAGCAAAAGATATTGTGAGCAGAGCAAAGAGGCAACCCATCCAATGGGAAAAAATCTTTACCAGCTATATATCTCACAAAGGATTAATATCCAGGATTTACAATGATAAGAAATCAAACTACCCAATCAAAAAATAGGCTGTGGACCTGAATAGGGAGTTCAAAAAAGAAGAAATATGAATGGCCTATAAACATCTATAAATATGTTCAACCTCCTTAGCAATCTGGGAAATGAAAATTAAAACTACTCTGAGATTCCATCTCACTCCTCCCAGAATGGCTACCATCAAGAAAACAAATGACAATAAATGCTGGCAAGGATGCAGAAAAATAGGAACCCTTCTTGCACTGTTTTTCGGAATGTTAACTGATGTGGCCATTGTGGAAAGCAGTGTGGAGATTCTGAGATAGCTGAAAATAGATTTACCATATGACCCAGGTATATCATTCCTTGGCATGTATTTTAACGATGCTAGTCACTACCCTAGAGGTACTTGCTATTCTGTGTCTATTGCAGCTCTATTTACAATATCTAGAAAATGTGACCAGCCTAGATATCCCTCAACTGATGAATGGATAATGAAGATATGGTTTATTTATCATCTGTAAAGAAAAATGAAATTATGAAATGTGCAGGGAAATGGATGTATCTGGAAAGGATGATATTGTGAGGTAACTCAGGCCCAGAAAGCCAAACATAGCATGTTCTTTCTCATATAATGGCACACCCTGTGACCATAGATTGATACTACCTTGAAAAACAAAACACTGCCAGGGATGGGATACCTTCCAGTGAGTTGTTAGCCAGGGAGGTTCCTGAGGCCTCCAAAACAATACAGGCCATTGCCAAAAATCTTGATTGCTCACCAGAATGAGATGATAAAACCCTGTTGCTAAAGACCACATATTCTTGGGCTGCAGGTCACTGAGTAATCAAGCTGGAGCTTAGCTGGAAACCTCCACCCTGTTAACCAGCTCACAGAAAGCTAGTAAAATCTATGGCTGCGTGCAGCCCGATGGGAGACAGAGGTCATCAATGGTGTTGAATAGCAGTGAACCTTAAGCCAGCCATGCCAAATGAGCCAACTGGGACTATAGTGGCACATCTATTGTGGGGAAAACCAGCTGTTCTCTAATTGGAATTGAGGTCCTCTCCAAGGGAGGGAAAGCATGCCTGGTACTAAAGACATAGTAGAAACCCTATAGTGGGGTCATAAGCCCTTGGGGAGTAACACCTGTTACTGTTTGGATAAAGGCATATATTATGCCAACCAAACTGCCTTTCAAGCACTTTTTTTGAAAAAAAATACACATACCCAATGGAAATGACCACTGAGATAATATAAAACATACCACAATGCTGAGAAAAAACAGGAGTGTTCAGCATTGGGACATCCCTATCACACTTCCTGCGGTTCAGGATCTATTGTGGAAGAGGTGGCTGAAAGATTGTAGGAGCCAAAGGAAGGGTAGGACATCTTACAAATGAAAACCTCCAGACACAAAATGGCCTTGATACCCATGATTTCACAGTGTCTGATAATACCTACACATAATGGGAGGAAAATTTTGATGATGACACCAAAACAAAAATGGAGACTAATTGAGAGGAGAAAGAGATATGAGGAAGGATGAGGAGGGAATCATAATGGTTTATAGTCTATAATTATGGAACCTATCTATAAAAAGTTTGTAATGATGCTGTGATTAATTGAATTAATTATATTTAGTTGAACATTAATTGAATGTTGAATATTTGCTCCTCATTTTAGTCATGGAAGCTGTTGTTGACAGTGGTGTGGAGGAGAAGGTGGAGGAAATACTTCCACTATCAGGAAACTGAGATGTGTTTATCTGAGTTCTGGGCATTACTGTCAAATTGTATGCCTTTTATCCCACCACTTGGGAAGCAGAGGTAGAAGGTTCTCTGTGAGTTCAAGGCCACCTTGGGATGACATAGTGAATTTCATGTTAGCCTGGACTAGAGAGGGACCCTACCTTGAAAAACAAACAAAAAAAAGGAAAAAGAAAAGAAATTGTCAACTTATGTTGAAAACCGCTGGAATTCTTTAGAAAATCCAAGCAAAGAAAACACTTATGCAAACCATACCCTTTAGTTTGATCTCTAAACCCACAGATTAAGTTCAATGTTAAAATTCAGGCTACAAATTAAATTTCAGGCTATAAAAGAATGAAAGCAGAACTCATATCAGTAATGATACCTGTTAGAATTCCCATTATCTGGACTTATGGTGTGTATCAATAATATGTTAAACAAGAATGGAATTATACCAGTGGTCAACCTGAACACATACAAAGCCATATGTAAAAGTTTGTCTGGGAGCTTGGTGACAGCAGTGTCCCTTGGAAGTGGGAGGTGCTCATTATTAGAATGTGTTCCCATGAGAAGTGTCCCTACACACCTGTGCTGGTAAATCTCACTTCTGAAGGACTTATAGTCCTGTTGGCCTTACAAATAACCATGGAAACTTTTTTTGCCTTTTAGATAAATGAAATTAGTCTCAGATAAAAGGAAGTTATAGAAGGCAACACTTTTTTAAATACCAGCAGAAAGTTTGGTTGCCTGACACAAAGTCTGCCTCTTCTACACCCTTTAAGCTTTGGGCATTTCACATATAATACTGGTGTCGATTTTATCAACTGTGATTAGATATAATAGTTGGAAGAGACAAGAGGAGGAGGCCAAGTGTACAGAGGTTTTTCTCCCCAAGCCCAAGACTCCCTAGCAAACACCTATTTCTGTTATGCAGCTAACTTGGTGCATACTTGGAGCTTTTATGTTGCTGTCAATTTAAAGAAAATCACAGCATAAGGGAAGATTGAGACATTGCTAATGTAAGAAAACACTACTGAAATATGAAGAGTTATTGGGCAGAGTGTGGAACTCATTGTAAACATCTGTCTGTTGTTCCATTCTGTAAACATTTGTTTGTTATTACATTCTGTAGGCCTCTGATAGCCACAGATGACCTTGATCTTGAGCTTCCCAAATCTGCCTCCAGAGTTCTAGTATCACATAGCACACTGGGAAAGATTACCAGAGCTTTGAAATTCAGTGAGACAGGAAAGCAACTGGGCTGTCAATACTTCAAGCTTTGATCAAGAAAGGAATGTAGGCTATGTCTATGGAGGCATATCTGTGCTTCCCTGGAACTCATTGTAAATCATTAGGTAGGCTTCTCTCTTCTTGTGTTTTAACTGGTTTGTTAACTTGCATGTTTGATGTCATGTAAACATCTCTGTACCCAACTATAAAACTGTCTTGTCAACTGGGGTTCAGGACCAATTCCTTTTTCTATGCTTTGCCTGCCTGGCATAAATAACAATAAACCCCACTCTCCTCTAGCTGTCACAGCTTTGTCTGTCTTTGGCATGGGATATTTCTGCAATAATACAATTAGTTAAAAAGAGCCATGATCATTAATTCAAAATTCAATATAATTTTTTTATTCTACAATATAGTGGAAAACTTTATTTAAAAATAAAGAAGTTACAGAGATCTCCAGCCACTAGGAGGTTTTAGCCTCTAGGAGGCTTAGTTTTGTACGGGCCAGTCAAACAAGAAAAATAAGGAAAGATATAAGAGAAAATAAATAAAATAAAAAGGTTCATGTGGGACAGAACCCCGAGCGCCCTCACTACAACCTACTCTGGCTGTGATGAGGGGGGTCCTGACCTAGGCATGGAGCCTGGAAATTCAGATGTCTTCCTTCTGGGCAGTTATGAGGGAAAAAAGAGAACAAACTTCCTGTCTGAGGTGACTATATCCCTGGGATAGGTAAGTCAGAGGTTCAGCTGGTTGGTCTGTCTTTGACCAATCAGTTTCAGGATTAGGTCTGAACTCTAGTAAGTGACACCTCCCGCTCAAGGGTAAGACATGAGATGAGTAGAGCCTGCCTGCAAGCACAAGTCCAAGGACACTCCTGGTTAGCTTTGGGTCCCAGTCCCCCTACCTGTCACATAATGATGAGAGTATTCAAAACAATTCATTCAATTCCAAAATTCCACATGTGGTTTAGAAAATTTAATGAAATCTATATATAATAAAATAATATACTGTAATTGATATTACAATGAAAGAACACAAGGATAAAAAATATAAATATGAAATTTTTGTTTTCCAAATACTTAACTAAAGTCACTACTAGGATTAATAAACAATGAATAGTTTACCCTAAATAAGAAACACTAGAATTGATACAGGTTGCTGATAATTAATAATTGTAAGCAACACAGGGGAGAGAGAGAGAGTTTTGGAATCCTCCCTTCCCCCTCCTCCTACTCCGAGTTCTTGTCCCCTAATGCCAAAGAATTGTACACAGGGACAGAATTAAAATTTAATTACACATTTATTCTAATTTAGTAGATTAGGAAAAGGGGAGTTGGATGCGGAAATTTCCCAGTCATCATGTGGGAAGTTACAGAGATTTCCTGCCACCAGTGTGGGGAAAACACGTGTCAGAGAGTTCACAGAGCTTATATTATTTAGTTAGATAAACAGCCCAAGAAAGGATAACAGAAAGCTCCCTTTATGAGAAAGAGAGGTTCATGAGAGAAAAGGTCTGGAGCCTGCCCCCCTACCCTGCTGGGGTAGGGGTAGAGGCCTTACCTCACTGAGGCCTGGGTCAGCAGTCCTTCTACTCCATTGCCATGTGGGGGAAGAGGCCTACTTCCTCTAGGGAAGCTAGTTTTAAGTCCTCCCCAGGTGAGTCAGAGAGACAGCTGATTGGTTTATATTTGACCAATCAGTTTTAGCACCTAGGTTGTAGCTCTAATTAAATACCTCCCCCTCAAGGGGAGGGGCTGGAAGGGTAGGCATGGTCCCTGCACACACCTGACTGTCACAGAATAATAAGAAATTATTTTCATATGTAAACTGACATATTTTATGAATTATTGCTTTGACTTTGAAACTTTCCAATCACTACAGGGATAAAGAAGAAAAATGTGGATCTGGGGAGATAGCTCAGTCATTAAAGGTGCTTGCTTACAAAGCCTTCAAGCCCCAGTTTGATTCCTTAGTACCCAGGTAAAGCAAGACACACAAAGTGGTGAATGCATTAGAGTTTGTTTGCAATGGCAAGAGAACCTGGTGTGCTCATTATCTTTCTCTCGTATTCTTACCTGCTCTCTCTCTTTCAAATAAATTAAGGAATAAAATTATTTTTAAAAATTATAGAAATGTGTGTGATTATTTCCTATGTTAAAGATTTTATTTCCTCTCATTTCTACATTTAAGATCTAGTCTTGGAGAGTAGACTCAAAACTCACCAAAACAGAAAGGAAGAGGCTGCCTGGAGCTCAACACTAAAGAAGCTCAGGGAATGTTGCTGAAGAGTTGATGGAAAGATTGTAAGAGCCACAGAGTGGGAAGGAGTATCCTGAGTCATTTTCCTCCCCACAGAGAGTGACTGGTGTATTCAGGACCCCACAGGAACTATTGATAACTCCACTAAGGAAATCCCTTAGTGGGATGGGGACAGAAGATGTAATGGTGGAGCTGAGGATTAGAATTTAAAGAGTACCCAGCAAATTCCAATGCACCTCAGAACTCAAGAAGTACCCAAATTATTGTCTATAAAAGTTAAACAATTCAAATTATAGACTACCAGAGGGTAAGGTATAGTGGGAGGCTTCATTTAAAAGAAAATGGGAAGTTATAGAGATCTCCAGCAACCAGTGTAGAGAGAACACATGGGAGAGGTTTTAGCAAAACAAATGCTGTTCAGGTAAACAATCAAAAGAAGAAAAGATAACAGAGGGCTCCCATCTTGAGGAAAAAGGTTCATGTGGGAAAATCTTGAGCCCTCCCATCCCCTCACACACCCCACATAATAGATGGAGAAAGGAAAGTATTTTGAGACAAAGCTAGCTCTAAAATTATTTGGACACTAAACTAAACCATAAGAGAATTCTCTGTGAAATATTCCACAAAAAGTCATGCAACTATTACAGTAAAAGGAGCATGAGCTTACTGCCACCTCCCCTGTATTCACTGTTACATTCTGCAGACATTTGTTTGCCACAGATGGCCAGTCACATAACATGAGGTAAGAAACTACCAGAGCTTTGAAGTCCTATGAGACAAAAGAAGTATTTTCTTTAACTGTGATAAGGAAGTTAGGAAAAGATGAGGCTGGAGGATATTATCTGAACTTCCCTGGAACCCACTGTAAATGTGTGAGTTGCTAGGTGCTTGAAATTTACATGCCTAATGCCACATACACATCTCTGTGCCCTACTATAAAATCAAGCAGGAGTTGCTACACTAATATCTAATAACTTAGACTTCAAACCAAAATCAGTTCAAAAGGACAATCAACAACAATTCTTATGCATCAAGGGAACAATCCAAGAAGAGGATATCACCATTATCAACATGCATGAACCAAACACAGATGCACCACAGTTCTTAAAGCAAAAGTTAATGAAAAAAAAAAAACAAAAATAAACTCCAAATCCATCATAGTTGGAGACTTTAATACACCACTATCATCTTTAGAGAGATCATCCAAACAGAAGGTCAATAAGAAATAATAGAACTCAATATCAACTGTGCCTAACAGACGTTTACAGAAATTCCATCCCAGCTCTACAGAATATACATTTTTCTCAGCAGCTCATGGAACCTTCTCCAAAAAATATCACATATTAGGACATAAAACATGCCTCAATATATTCAATAAGATTAAGGTAGCACCCTACAACATATCGGACCACAATGTGTTGAAGCTGGAAATAAACAATGAGAGAAAAAACAGAAACCACACCAATTATTGGTGATTGAACAATATAATGTTAAACAATGAATGGGTCATCCAAAAAATTAAATTGGAAATTGAAAAATGTCTTGAACTAAATGATAATGAAAATACATCATACTAGAACCTATAAGATACAATGAAGTTTCTTTTAAGGGGAACATTTATAGCATTGAACGCCTTCATAACAAAAATGGAGAGATATCAAATTATCAACTTAGCTAACCAGCTAAAAGCACTGGAAAAAATAGAACAATCCAAGCCTAGGAATTCAAGACAAAAAGAAATAATTAAGAACAGAGCAGAGATCAATGAATTAGAAAGGAAAAAAACAATTTTAAAATTTGATGAAACAAAAAGCTGATTCTGTGAAAAAATAAAAAAAAGATTGACAAACCCCTGGCCAATCTAACCAAATGGGAAAAAGATAAGTCCCAAATCAACAAAATCAGAAAGGAAAAGGGAGAGATCCTAACAGACACAAATGAAATTGGAAGAATCATCAGGACATACTTCAAAAACCTCTATTTCACAAAATTTGAGTATCTGGAAGAAATGGACAAATTCTTGGAGAATTAATGCCTACCAAAACTAAACCCAGAGAAGATAAATCTCCTAAACAAATTTGTCAAAATCAAAATTGAAAATGTAATTTTTAAAAGTCCACAGAAGGAAATGTCCAGGTGCTGATTGATTCTCAGCCAAGTTCTAACCAAACTTTCATCAGAGAATTCAAGCCATTCTCTCTGAAACTTTTTAGAGAATTGGAGAACAGGGAATACTTCCAAACTCCTATGAAGCTTACATCACTCTAATACCAAAACCAGACAAAGATAAATCCAGACAGGAAAATTATAGAAATATTACCCTGATGAACTTAGATGCAAAAATTCTGAATAAAATCCTTGCAAACCAAATCCATTCAACAACATATTAAAAGAACTATCCATCATGACCAGGTTGGCTTTATCCCAGGGTTGCAGGGCTGGTTCAAGATACAGTAATCAATCAATATAATCCACCACATTAATAAATTTAACCACAAAAACTACATGGTCATGATAATTGATATAGAAAAAGCCTTTGACAAAATCCAACATCACTTCATGGTCAAAACACTTGAAAGACTTGGAATAGGGGGCCTATACCTCAACATAACTAAGGCCATATACAAAACTTCTAAAGCACAAAAAATACTCAATGTGGAAAGACTCAAGGAATTCCCACTAAATTTGGGAACAAGACAAGGGTGCCCACTCTCACCACTGCTCTTGAACATAGCCCTTGAAGTTCTAACAAATGCAATAAGACAGGAGAAAGACATAAAAGGGATACAAATTGGAAAGGAAGATGTGAAACTACCCCTTTTGGCAGAGGACATGATACTAAATATATCACACCCAAATGTCAGCACCATCAAACTACTGAAGGTGATTAATACCTGCAGCAAAGTGGCAGGATACAAAATTAACACACACAAAAAGTAGCCTTCCTTATGCAAATGATATTCGTACAGTAAAAGCAGTCAGCGAAACAGTCTGATTGTCAATAGCAACAAATAAAATCAAATACCTTGGAATAACCCTAACCAAGGAGGTGAAAGACTTTTTTTTTTAATTTATTGTCCATAAAGAGTTACAACATTTAGTGGGCAAACAATGAGTTGTTATCCCCAATTCCCCGCTGCCCTCCCCTCTCCCCTACACTGGATAACCTCCTCCATAGGTCGTCTGGATCAGTCCTTGTGACAGGGGACCATGGATAGCCTAGTATTCAGCCAGGTTCTCCTGGTCATGCCTCTGGATAATCTCCCCACCACGACTCTTACAATCTTTCCGCCCCCTCTTCCGCATAGTTCCCTGAGTCGTGGAAGATGAGTATTAAAGCTGCATTAAGGTTGTGAGCTTAGGGGTCTTTGTGTCGAAATCATTGGTTTCTGTCTCACTGGCTTATCCTGTGTTGATTTAATGGCTGTGGCTGTGGGTCCCTTGTTCATCCCATCATTCTCTGCAGGGTTCCATATGGATCCTCCACGATATGACTGTGGTGGCTCCTCTCTTGCCAGAATCTCAGCTATCAGCCTAAGGTTGGTTGGTAGGGTTAGATGGGCCCCAGCTCTCTCGCTGCATCCTGAAAAATACAAACACAATCTCCATCAGAGAGTGAGATCAGGGTAGGTTAACAAATATACACAATTCTGGATTACCTAGATTTTATTTTTAGTAGCCTCCCTGTCACTTGCTCCCATAGTGCATCTTGTTTTGGGAGCCCAAAAGTACAGGATCCGGTGCCAATCGCCCTGAGTCCCTAGTTCCAGACAAGGGGTCCCCCTCACTAAGAGGAAAATTGGTCGAATTTGAAAGCTGTTGATTGTCTCCCCCAAGCCCAGGCTCCTCCATTACACAAGTGCTCCTTTGTTGGTTCGCTGTTCCCTCCCAGTAGGAGGTGGGGTCAGCTTACTCATGGCCGCAGATTGTGTTTCGTGTCAATCGTCTCTGTTTACTCCAGCTGTCATTGATCAGTTTCCCGTGACAGCCTGTGCAGTGCCTTCCAGCACTACAATAACTGCCTTCTGGGGGCTGGATACCATTCCGGACGTTGAAGGGTTTCTCGATGCTGATCGATGGCAGTCTGTGGTTTCTTCAGTAACAGGGTTTTGCCTCAGGCCTGGGGAAGGCACTCAAGAGCTTGGACAGAATTCTGTCTTGTTGGATTCTCATGAGTTGCTTTGGTCAACAGCTCAGTGAGGGAAGGAACCAGTGGTTGGAACCAGGGGTTGTCAGGCTGATCTAATTATTCACAGGCTTAGACTATCTCCCCTACTACTCATGGCCCCTCTTGCCAGGCGACGCTCACTACTTTCTCAATAGCTTACAGTATGCTCGTAAGGATTTTATAGTTTTGAACCTAATATGGTTTATCCTCATGCTTATGCCATTCCACATCCCCCATCCCTTACCCCTCATTCATAACGTCTCACTTCTTTCTACTAGTCTGCATAAAGAAAACGGTTATCCTGGTTAAGGACCACATATGAGGCAGAATATGTGGTGTTCTATTCTCTGTTCTTTTGAGTGATCGCTTAGTAAGATCTGCTCAAAGTCAGACCATTTTTTCCTGAATTTCGATATTTCATGTTTCCTTTCAGCTGAGTAACATAACATCATGTAAATATACCACAGTTTCTCTGTAGATGGGCATTTGGGCTGATTCCAATTCTTGGCTATTATGAATTGAGCTGCTATAAATATAGTTGTACAAATGTTTCTGCATCGAGATGTGACATCTTGTGGATAGATGCCTAGTAGAGGGATAACTGGGTCCATTGGTAGTTCTGTGTCCATTCTGTTCAAGAGTCTTCACACTGCTTTCCATAGCGGTAGAACAAGTTTGCAATCCCACCAGCAGTGAATGAGGGTTCCTTTTTCCCTGCATCCTCGCCAGCAATGATTGTTGTTGGTTTTCTATATGATTGCCATTCTGACAGGGGTAAGGTGGTATCTCATGGTAGTTTTGACTTGCCTTTCCCTGATGCTTAAGGATGTTGAGCACTTTCTCAGGTGAGAAAAGGCCATTTGTGTTTCCTCCTCTGTGAATTCTCTGTTGAGATCAGTGCCCCATTTGTGAGGGAGCAGTTTACTTTTTTGTTATTAATTTTTTTTGAGTTCTCTGTAGGTTCTGTAAATTAGGCCTTTGTCTGAGTTGTAGCTGGAGAAAATCATCTCCCAGTTGAAAGGGGGTCTATTGACTTTGATAATGGTGTTTTTGTCTGTACAGAAGCATTTGAGCCTGATCAGGTCCCATTGATTAAGTGACTGTTGCACTTCCTGGGCTACTGGAGATTTGCTCAGGAAGTTGTTCCCTACTCCTATCTCATGTAGAGTTCCTCATACTTTTTCTTCCAGGGTGTTCAGGGTTACAGGCTTGATATTGAAGTTGTTGATCCATTTGGAGTTGATCTGTGTGCATGGTGAAAGGAGTGGGTCTATTTTCATTTATTTACATGTGTTTATCCAATCTGTCCAGCACCATTTGTTGAAGATGCTATCTTTGGCCCAGCATATATTGTTGGCACCCTTGTCGAAGACTAAGAAGCTGAAGTTACTTGTATTAAAGGCTGGGTCTTCAATTCTATTCCACGGGTCATACTGTCTGTTTTTCTGCCAATACCATGCTGTTTTAGTTACTATGGCTTTGTAGTATGTTTTAAAGTCAGGTATAGTGATACCTCCTGCATGATTTTTTCTGCTCAGAATAGTTTTAGCTATTCGAGGTCTCTTACCCTTCCAAATAAATTTGGAGATTATTTTTTCAATGTCTGTGAAGAAGGAGGTTGCGATTTTTTTGGCATCACATTGAATCTGTAGATTGCTTTTGGAAGGATTACCATTTTCACTATATTGATTTCTCCCTATCCATGAGCATGGAATGTCTTTCCATCTCGATATATCCTTCTCTGTTTCCCTCGAGTGTTTCAATATTTTCCTTATATAAGTCTTTCACTACCTTGATTAGTGATATTCCCAGGTATTTAGTTTTATTGGAGTATCTATAGAACGGGACAGTTTCTCTGATGTCTTTTTCTGAATGCTTGTCTTCTGTATAGAGAAAGGCTACTAATTTTTGTGTATTAATTTTGTATCCTGCCACTTTGCTGAAGGCATTAATCACCTTCAGGAGTTTACTAATACTGCTCTTTGAGTCTGATATATATAAGATCATGTCATCTGCAAAGAGGGATAGATAGACTTCTTCCTCTCCGATTTTTATCCCTTTTATGTTGTTCTCTTGTCTTATTGCTTGGGCTAGAACTTCAAGCACTATGTTAAATAGCAGTGGTGAGAATGGACATCCCTGTCTTGTTCCTGAGTTGAGAGGGAACTCCTTGAGTCGTTCCCTATTGAGGATGATTTGTGCTTTAGGAGATCTGTATATTGACTTTATCATGTTGAGGTATAGGCCGTCTATGCCTATTCTTTCCAGGGTTTTGAACATGAAGTAATGTTGAATTTTGTCAAAAGCCTTCTCTGCATCAATTGAATTGACCATGTGTTTTTTGCAGGTGAGTTTGTTAATGTGGTGAATTATATTTATCGACTTTCGTATGTTGAACCATCCCTGCATCCCTAGGATGAAGCCGACTTCGTCAGGGTGAATTACAGTCTTGATGTGGGTTTGTATTTGGTTTGCTAGGATTTTGTTTAGGATTTTTGCATCCAAGTTCATCAGGGATATGGGTCTGTAGTTTTCTTTTCTTGTTACATCCTTGCCTGGTTTGGGAATTAGGGCAATGGTAGCTTCATAAAAGGAGTTTGGGAGCCTACCCTCTTTTTCTATGT
>PVHP010017209.1:0-34790 GCA_004024765.1 Zapus hudsonius
CTGATACTGAGGCCCCTCTACCCCCTGTTGGCTGTCCTGGTCTGGTGACAGGAAGTGGAGTCTCATCTGCCTCATTGGAGCTCAAAAGTAAGGAGACAGGTCCTCTCTCAGGGCACGTTGAGGGAGACCTAGCACACGTGTGTCCTGGCAATCCTGTCTTTATCCTAGGATGGGAAGTGGGGCTCAGACCCCCTAAGTCTCTCAGCAGGGACAGAGCTCCTGCCAGTCTCTCACAAGTATCTTTATCAGACTGGAGTTTGGGCCAGGCCTCATTCCAGCTCTGACAGAGCATGAGTGCAAGGAGTCGAGGCCCACTTTTTGCTCTCTGGTAAGGCAGTGTCTGATGGTGTACACTGGTGAAGTCATCCAGTCCTGAGTTCAACTCCCGACCCCATCACTGGCTGTGTGACCATGGACAAGTGACTTCACTGCCATTTTGTCACCTGTGAAGTGAGGATAGTGAAAGCTGCCTCGAAGATGAAGGGAGGGTCAGAAGAGATGTGGAGAAGTGCTCAGAGCAGCACCAGGCTGCATTAGCTCGTTTCCTGTTGCTAATAACACAGTGCCACAGACAGGGTAAGTTCTAAAGAACGAGGTTTATTTTGTCTCATGGTTCTGTTCCAAGGTCAAGGACCTGCCTGTATGTAGTGATGGCCTTCTTGCTGGAAAAGTCCCTAGGTGGTCCAGAGGAGGAACTGTGCATGTGTGCCTCTCCTCTCCCACTCCTTTCTCTCTTTCCTCATGAAGCCACTAGCTAGGAGTCAGTCATGAGGGCTCCACCCTGATGACAGGTGCCTCCCAAAGCCCCATCTGTGAACACTGCAGTCAGACTAACTTTCCACCCTCTTTTTTTGTTTGTTTTTTTGAGGAAGGGTCTCACTCTAGCCCAGGCTGACCTGGCACACACTCTGTAGTCCCAGGCTGGTCTCTAACACATGGTGAGCCTCTTACCTCTGCTTTTTAGTGCTGGGATTAAAGGGGTGCACCACCACACCTGGCTTTTTTTTTTTTGAGATAGGGTCTTATATATCCCAGGCTGGCTATGTAGCTGAATATGACTTTAAACTTCTGAGCATCCTGCATCCTCTACCTCCCAAATGCTGGAATCATAGATGTGCACCACTGTGCCTATTTTTATGCATTGCTGAAGATCGAATCCAGAGCTTTGTGCATGCAAGACAAGCAGTCTACCAACTGAGCTATGTTACCAGCCCCCTCTTTTTTAAAAAATAATTTTATTTATTTATTTTCAAACAGAGAGAGATGGAAGAGAGACAGAGAGAATGGGAGCATTGGGGCCTCTAGCCGCTGCAGATGAACTCCAGATGCATGCACCACTTTGTGCATCTGGCTTTATGTAGGAAATAGGGAATCGAACTTTGGTCCTTAGGCTTTGCAGGCAAGGGTCTTAACCTCGGAGCCATCTCTCTAGCCCCTACCCCCTTTTTTGAGACAAAGTCTCATGTATCCCAAGCTGGCCAGGAAATTACTATGTAGGTGGGATGACTTCGAACTCCTGATCCTCTTGCCTTCACTTCCTGTCTGGGGTCACAGACAAGTGCCACCATACCCAACTATAAGTTTCAACCCTCTTAATTCCTCACAATAAGGATTAAATTTCTGTACAAGAATCCTTGGGACTGATCCAGATGGTACATGGAGGAGGATATCCAGCTGATTGGGGATGGGGAGAGGGGAATTAGGGATAACAACTCATTGTTTGCCCACTGAATAATGTAACACATTATGGACAATAAATATATGTTTAAGATTAAAAAAAAGAATCCTTGGGGCACACACTGAAAGCTATGATCAAACCACAGTGTTGGCACTGGTGGGTCCCCAAATGATAGTTTCTGTATTGTCATAATTTAGTGTTCTTGGTACAGCTATGCACATGCTGGATGTCACAAGGGTGGGGAGGTAGATTGAGGGAATCAAATCATCAAGGGGTTGGGAGGTGGTTAAATAAGATGACTCTGAGGTGGGTTTTGAGGAATGAATAGGAATTCACTAGCCTGTGAAATTTATCCTTAAATTAAATTGGTTTTTAAATTTAATATATTAAAAAGAGATTTCATATCATAAATGGAAAGAATATCACTTATCTGAAATAGACGACGACCAAAGAAACAACCCCAATGAAAACAAAGCGACGTTATTAAATCCTAGCCTGATGCTCTTCTTGCTTTTCCATTTGTTAGAAAGAGAAATTAGTTCAGGATGGGGCTGTGTGAGAGTCTTAAGGCTCTCACAGACTTTCTCCTTCATGCAGCTTGAAGGACATGTTTGAGGCTCCTGAGATGGAGGAGTTGGGCACTATTTCAGCAGGACAGTAGCCACCAACTGGACTTTCCCAGACAAATCAGCAAATTGTCTTAGAAGACATCTAGAAAGGGACAATATCCCCAGTCCAGAATTCAGTGCCAGTGAATGGTACATTCCTGAGCCACCCCAAGTCATCTTGCCCTGTACTTTGGGAAAGCTTCAGGAAGGGCTTTGGTGGCAGGGCAGGAAGTGTGAAACATTACATGGGGAAGGAGCTATAAGGAGCTGGGCTGCAGCTGGTGGAGAGAGATGGGGGCCAGGGCCCTGACAGCAGTCCTAAGACATAGGGACCTCACCACGTCCTGTTGGCCAGTGGCCTGAAGACAGCAAGAGGAAGCAGGAAGATTCAGGCACAGTCTCTGCTCTCCAGGAGTATGTGGGGAGGTGGCTGCAACTCAGCCAGCTCAGGTGGGAGGCTGAGCACAAAGGAAGGGGCCTGGCATTCTGGCGGAGTCCCTGATTCATAGGGAGACCCAGTGGTGCTGGGCTGCAAAGAGAACCTGGAGTATTCAAAAGCCACTTCCTTCTCCCCCTGAACCCATGGATTCGGGTGTACTATGGGGTTGGGAATTGTGGAGGGATCTGGCTGGGAACAACTTGGTACTAAGGTATCAGGAGCCATGTTGGGGCTGCTTAGTCAGTCCCAGCCCTCTCTCTCCAGAGAAGTGGTAATTATTGCGGTTATTTTGAACACATTTGTGACATGGAAACCTGTGGGGGTGGGGTGGGCCTGGACTCAGCTTAGCACATATCGGTAGTTGTGGTCCAGTGGCAGAGTCTGCACCTTGCCTGTTGAACCACAGTGAACCAAGGGTGGCCCCTAGTGGTTAGGGTAGAGGAACCCCCAGGATAGTTGGGCCTGGTTTGTGCCTGGCTGTCCAGAGTCCAAGACTCCTGTGCCAGAGGGCACTAGAAACTGAGGCCCTCCTTTAGGGTCCTGGGGGATATGGGCACAGGATATTGACAGGTGCTATAGTAGGAGACAACCTGAGGTCTAGGCCACAGAATGGGGACCAGCACACCCAAACTCCTATGTGGCCAGCCTAGGAGGTCTTCCTGGAAGAGATGAAATTTGAAATGTAGATAATTTTGGCAAACCAAAATGCAGGGCAGGGCATTTTGCAAGGAGGGAATAACAGTAGATGCTTGGAGGGAAGAAAACATTTGCACGCTCAGGAGAGAGGTGAAGTTCCCATTTTATTGTTCTCCAGGCAGTCCGGATCTCTTTCCTTTGGGTTTCGGTGTGGAACCCTGTGGGAGGAGGTTGACCTTACTTTCTGCTGAAGAATCTGAAGCTCAGAGAGGCGAAGTTACTTGCCTATGGGCATCTGTGAGATGGTGGTAGAGCTGGGAGTCACACCCCTCCCTGTCTGGGTCCAGAATCTATTCTCACCGGTCCAGGTAGCCTCGAAATGTGCTTGACTGTCCAGCAGAAAGGAACAGACAGGATCCTACAGGAGCTGGAGGTCTAGTGTAGCTGACACGGTGGGGAGCCATGAAGGACCCAGGGCGCAGGAGAGTCATGCAGCTGGAGCTGGGATCCCAGAGCATCACTTTCGAGGCCACAGAGGAGATCCGAGCTCTCACGCGGCAGGGCTAGTGGGAGGAAGCAGAGGCACAAAGGCATGATTAGGTAGCAAATGACTAGGGGCTGTGGCGGGGTCCCATAGGCATCTGGAAGGAAAACCCAGGAAAGTGCCTGTTGAGTGCATTGTGTCGGTGAGGGCAGAGCCTAAAGTTCCAGGGAGAGAGCAGGCCTTGCAAGTCCTACCTCAGCGTCACCCCATGGGACCATTGGCGCTTGCTCCTCATTGGTAAGCGGGTGGACTGACCCTTGTGAGGACTGAATGAGATTCTGGGGAGTGTTTGGTGACCCACACCACTTTAATTGAAGCAGAAGAGGCCAGCAGGTGGTTGAGTGTGGATGTACCAGGCAGCAGGTCCATCTGGATGGGACCAGAGGCTGATGGGCACTAGATCTGTGAGCACCAGAGCCCCGCCCAGTGAGCTGGCTGGGCATACTGGATGGGATACTCGATAGGCTATGGCAGAGCTCACAATCTTCTTGGGCCCTCCTTGTCCTCTTGGATCTGCTTGCCTCAGCCTCCCCCAGGGGCTTGCCTGTCCTATTCTGGGCCTGTGCATGTGTGCTGAATAAATGATCCTGGCAGGCAGTGCCACCTGGCCTTATCTGTCTTTGTCCCCCTCAGGGAGGACTGGCTTTCCCAAGCAGAGAGATGGGTCTCTAGCCTCTCCTGAGGGAAGCAGGGTGGTGTGTGAAGAGGAATGTGGCCGGCATAGGCCCCAGCTGTGCAGCTGGAATCTCATTCCTTCCTCTCTTTGGCCTAGCTCAGGAGTTTGGGAGAGAGGGACCCCAGAGCTGAGCTTGGAAAATATTCTGATTTCAAAAAGGGTAGATTCTGGAAGCTACCAACCCATCTGTGGTGCTGACCAGCAAATGATTGGTAAGTGTTGAGAGGACATGAATGAGTAGGGTAAGCCATGATACAGCTCAGGAAGTCTTTGAGTGAGGAGCTTACTGCATACTGAACCGGACAAGGACTCCACTGTCCAACCTGGCCCATGGGCATAATAAAGCTAAACCAGGTGGGGCAAGAGGGTGGTACCACCCTTGTGACAGGTTGAGTAGTGTCTTCAGAGTGCCTATGATTGGATGTTGGGCTTGAGGGTGGTGCAGATGGAGGCTGGGAGCCTGCCCCACAGTCTTGGCATCCCTACCCTGAAGGCTAGCAGAGCAGTCAGATGCAGGCACTACTGTGCAGAGCTGACCCCTTGCAGGAAACTACTTCCAGTGACCCCTGTGGAGGAGGGGGGACATCAGAAGCACAGAGTTCATTGACATTCACTTATTGATATTTTTCTGGGCCAGACTCCGCTGGTGTCCACGAGGGTCAGGAAGATAGGTGACTCATACAGCTTCAAAGGACTCAAGGTGGAGAGCGGGGGCTATTTCAGACACTCAGAAGATGAGCCATCTGTGATGGAAGGGGCAGAGGAAAGGGGTAGCCAACTCTGTCGGGGGAGTGGGCAGTAAGGAAGGCTTCCTAGGTGAGGGGTCATTGGAGACGGGGTTGGAAGGTGGGCTAGGAGTTTTCTAGGCAAAGAAGGTGAGGCATTGTGGGTAGAGGATGCTGAATAGGCTCTGACATGAGGGTCAGCAGTGGTTCAGGGGAGTCATTAAGCCTTGGGTGTGTGTGTGTGGTGGAGAGGTGTGAGCACCCGCTGTGGGAAGCTGCAGGCAAGTAGACTGTTCAAGAAGGAGCCATGCGCCCCAAAGCTCCGTAAAGAGGGAGGACAGTGTTGAAGGTGTTGAGGGTCAGGCGAGTTGAGGCCTACAAAGTATCCCCAAGATTCAGCAGCAAGGAGGATGTTGCTGACTGCATCAAGACCAGTTCCTGCCGAAAGGTGTGGGCAGCAGCGAGACTGCAGTAGATCAATGGGGGGGGGGAGGTGACATATGAGCCAAGAAGTGAGTGGCAGGTGAGAAAGTGAAGTGGCAGCTGGGGACCACTCAGTGGTATGGGAAAGAAGCCCAGGGCAGCAGCTAGAGGATGAAATGGGGTACAAGGAAGGTCCCCGGAATAGAGGAGGCCTGGGTTAGTCACAGTTGCTATAGGGAGAGGTTGTGAGAGATGGCTGATGGGAGAGGAGTTAATGGATGGACAGGGCCTCCTGGGAAGGCGGAGGAGAGAGGAAGGGGCAGCACCAAGTCAAGGTGTGACTTGTGGAGAGTCAGAGCTGGGAGGTGGAAAGGGGTGACCGGAAGTCTGGACTGTGTGTCCTAGCTTCTCCCTTCTCTGTGAAGGAAGCTGAGGCTCAGGGAGAGAGCGGGGCAGACTTGAGGAGGAGAGAAGATGAAGGCTTATGTGACCGCAGAGGGGAATGAGGAAGGACCATTGAGAAGCCCTGGGCAGACATGGGGCCCCAAACCTGTCACTATGCCAGTTGGCTCAGCTTTCAATAGTCTGGGAATGGGTGTGGGTGGAGAAGTGGCTCAGGCCCTATGGCTGGTGGCTTACATGGAGGGCAAGGTTTGGAAGCTGGGCTCTCAGTGTAGTTCATAGCATAGCAGTGGACTTCCTGGCGGGGGGTGGCCACTCTGCTGGCCTGGTTAGGAAGGGCTTTCTCTCAAGAGCAGATCCTGGACTGGGCAGCAGGGGGCAGGAGAAGTACAGTCCTCTGAGGTCCCGGTTCTTATTGTTGACCCAGCTTTCAGAAGATCTGGGGTGAAAGTAGTACCTTCTAGACAAGAGCACCATGGGCTGAGTCCAGTCTCTAAATGCTTTTCTAGTCCCACCTGGCAGTGACACCTATGTGGGTGGGGCCTTTCTTCTCTGCATTCCTGACTCTCATCCCTACCACCTGTCTGAGGTCATCAGTCAGTTTGGCATTACTATAACAAATGCCCGAGACAATCATCTTGCAAAGCAGAAGTGTTCTTTATGACTTTTTTTTGGGAAAGGTTATTTTTGGTTCATGGTTTTGGAGTTTTCAGTTCCATGGTGAATTTTCCTGTTGTTTTTGGGTCTGTGGAGGTGGCACATCAGAATGGGAATGTGTGGCAGAGGAAACTGCCTGCCTCTTGACTAGGAATGAAAAGAGGCCAAGGTAGGAACAGGGGTCCCTAACCCTTGCTCCCTTCAAGGGTAGGCCACAAAACCCACTAAGTCCAACTTCTTAATGTTTCTGCCACCTCCCAACACCACCAAGGACTAAGCTTTTCACACCTGGGCCTCTGGGGGACACCAGAGCAGAGCAGAGGCGTCTCTGTAGGAGAGTAGGCTCATGTCTCCAGGCTCAGTGGGGCTGTCAAGGCCTAGACCAAAGGGTTAGTCCAGTCCTGCAGTGGGAGGAGAGTGTGCTGGGTCTCCGAGGCGCTGCAGTCTGACCTGGGCAGTACTACTTGGGGGAGCAGGCACAGTCTTCATGAGCTGTGACCCAGGAGCAGGCGTGGGCCAGAGAGCTGGCAGCTTTGTTAGAGGCTGAGTCAGTCGTGGGAAGGGCAAGAGGGAGCTGTGGGGCTTACTGCAGTGTGCACTCCTGGACATGTCACTTTCCAGTTTCCCCATCTCATCATGGAGGACAGTCAGTTCTTATTAATGAGAGGATTGAAGGAGATAGGTATGGGCCTGGCCTGGCACAGATGCACGGCCAGATCTCATTAATATGGTGATCACTGCTCTCCCGTCTTCCATTAGGGTTGTGAAAGTCCTGTGTGGCCTTCTTAGCCTCAGTTTCCTTATCTGTAAAATGGTGGTGGTGGGGCAGGGGGCAGGACGTGATGCTCTGTCTGCATCGCCTGCAGTTGGTTCAAGGCCCTCAGGCTGATGACCAGCAAGGCTGCCCTCTCTCTGCCACCGTGGCAGCACTGAGCTGGCTTTTGCTGAGCCCCTGCCACCACCTCCGTGTTCCAGGTGAGGAGCCGGAAGAGGAACCGAAGGTGAAAACCCAGTGGCCAAGGTCCGCAGATGAGCCTGGGCTATACATGGCGCAGACAGGTAACTCGGGCCGCCTCCCTTCCTCTGTGGCGGGGCCCGACTGTGGTGTCTGTTGGCATGTGTGCTTGGCGTGTGCCCGTCTGTGTCTATGTCATTGGAGGTCAGTTATGTCTGCCATGTGAGGCCTGTGGGCAGGACTGGGTTGCCTCCCAAAGAGTCTGCCACTTGGGGTCAGGGTAGGAGGGCCCCTTTAATGCTTGCTCCCCAACCAAATGAGTGCTTGGGAGGTATCCCCTGCCGCCGACGCTGTCCCTCTCTCGTAGGCGACCCGGCAGCTGAGGAGTGGTCCCCGTGGAGCGTGTGTTCCCTGACGTGTGGGCAGGGTCTGCAGGTGCGGACCCGCTCCTGCGTGTCCTCCCCCTATGGGACCCTGTGCAGCGGGCCCCTGCGGGAGACCCGGCCCTGCAACAATTCAGCCACCTGCCCAGGTAGGCCGTCCTCCTCCCTGTCCCATCTGCCTGCAGGGTTAGGTCCTGCCAGCCACTTGGGTACATGAACCTTCCAAACATCTATCATTGGCTATATTCACCTTTCCTTCAACAAACTTGCCTGTCTGCCCCCCCCCATCTCCACCCAACACACATACAACTTGCCTAGCCCCATGCACTATATGCCAGCCTGGCTGGGAGCACTGAAGACACATGAATCAGACCACACCACTGGGCACCTCACTCCCCTGATGCCCGAGTCTGGTAGTCAAGGCCTGTCTTTACACACCACGTTCACATTCCCTGGCCTCCCCATCGTCTCTTGTAGTGTTTCAGCTCTCTACCTTTGCCTACTCTGGTCTGTCCCTCGCCCACCTTAAGTCCTTCAGCCCTAAGATAAATGCCACTTTATTTAAACGAAGCCCGCCTGGCATTCTCCTCTCTTCTCTGGGCACCTCTGCTAGACCCTTAAGCCTTCCTTAGTTAAGGGCATAGGTTTTGAGGACATGCATGTGCCTGCCTGGGACAGGTGGTGACTGTGAGGGCCAGGGTGGCGTTAGTTTTGCTTCCCCGGGTGCCAAGTGCTGCCAGAGAATTTAGAACAGGACCTGGGGTGGGGGCTCTTGGTGACTGGGGTGTGGCAGGAGCTTGCAGAGGACTGGGCAAAGCTGTGTTCCAGCGTGTGCGGCTTGTTTTGTCGGTTGGTGTCCTTCGTGTAGGCTCATGTCTGTGTGTCTATGCGCTTGGGGCTGGGAGGGGCACTTCTGTTGCCCCAGGCCTGCCATTTTGGATTGGGGTCTGGGGGCGGGAAGGGAAGGGCTAGGGTGGATCTTGGATCCTTTTCTCGGTGTTCCTGTGCCGGCAGGAGAGGAGGACTCCTGGCTTCCCTCCTGGGGTTGGTCCTGGTGTTCCCAGGGTCTGCCCTGTGTGAGTTGGGACTAGAAGCCTGTTTTTCACATTCCCTCTAAGGGTGGTGTGTCCTGGGGCCCTGAGTGATCTCACTGGTGTCAGAACCCAGGGTGGAACCAATAAGGAGCAGTCGCTGAGTGGCGGAGCTTCTGATTGGTGGGCGGATGGGCAGGTGCTGGTAGTGGGCGGAGCCAAGGTGCTGCCCAGCCACCGGCCACGTGCTTCCTTGCAGTGCACGGCGTGTGGGAGGAGTGGGGGTCCTGGAGCCTGTGCTCCCGCAGCTGTGGGCGCGGGTCCCGGAGCCGGATGCGGACCTGCGTGCCCCCCCAGCATGGCGGCAAAGCCTGCGAGGGTCCCGAGCTGCAGACTAAGCTCTGCAGTATGGCCGCCTGCCCGGGTCAGTAGCGCCAAGGGACTTCTAGGCAGGCGCTGCCCAGTCGGGTGGGTGGGAGGAATGGGAGACTCAAGGGAGGCCATCAGGTCCAGCACTCTGCCTCTGGGGGTGGTCCCAGGAACTGTGACCAAGCATGGGGAGACTGGAGAAATCTACCCACCAGTGTGGGAGGGGAACACACTTGGAGGGGCCGCTTCCTCCAGCCCTGGGCTGCCCTTGGTGCCTGCCGTGGTCAGCTGGACTTCCATATGGCTAGAGATCAGCAGGTCCATGTCCTCACCCAGAATAGGCCCCTCCCTGCCCTCAGTGCTGAGAAGAGAGGTGTCTTGTGTTCCTGGAGCTGGTGACAGGCAGGCAGGATGAGGCCCTGCACCACCCGCTCCCTCCAGCCCCTTTCATATGCCCAGCACAGTGGCTCTGGCCCGACACGGGTCTGAGTGTTCAGCAGGTTTTGCCCCTGCCAGTCCACCCACGTTCTACTCAACGGCCACCCCTGCTTGTGTCTCCCCATGCAGTGGAAGGCCAGTGGCTAGAATGGGGTCCCTGGGGCCCATGCTCTTCATCCTGTGCCAATGGGACCCAGCAGCGCAGCCGGAAGTGCAGTGTGGCCGGTCCAGCCTGGGCCACGTGTACGGGGGCCCTCACTGATACCCGCGAGTGCAGCAACCTTGAGTGCCCAGGTGAGTGCTTGGAGCAAGGGTGGCAGGTGGCAACCCTGGCCCTGGGGTCTCGGCTCCTGCAGCCTCTCACACTCCCCCTCTTCCACAGTCTCTGATGGCAAATGGGGGCCGTGGAATGCCTGGAGCCTGTGCTCCAAGACCTGTGACACAGGCTGGCAGCGCCGTTTTCGCATGTGCCAGGCCACGGGCACGCAGGGCTACCCCTGCGAGGGCACCGGAGAAGAGGTGAAGCCCTGCAGTGAGAAGAGGTGTCCAGGTACTGCTCACACGGTGCTGGGGCTGAGGGCAGGTGTGTGAGCCCGGCTGAGTGCACCCTGTCCCGCCTGCAGCCTTCCATGAGATGTGCCGGGACGAGTATGTTATGCTGATGACGTGGAAGAAGGCAGCAGCTGGCGAGATCATCTACAACAAGTGTCCCCCCAATGCCTCAGGCAAGGGAGGGCAGCTGTCCTTACACACCCGCACCCCAACATTCTTCCTGCCCCCTTTTGTGTCCCCAGCCTCTAAGTCTTGATCTTGGTGCAGGGAGGGAGGGAGGAAAAGAGGGAGGGAGGGAGGGAGGGAGGAAGGGAGGATCAGGCCTATATGCCAAGTCTTTTGTCTGTCCCCCTGCAGGGTCTGCCAGCCGCCGCTGTCTCCTCAGTGCCCAAGGTGTGGCATACTGGGGACTTCCCAGCTTTGCCCGCTGCATCTCCCATGAATACCGCTACCTATATCTATCTGTGAGTGTGCTCTGTCAGGTTGGGGTGCCGTGTGATATGTCTCAGGCTCTGGTAGGGGGTGGTGTGAGCTTGAGGCTCACTCGTTCCTACATGCCTTGGCATGTTTTGCCCACTTCTGCCTGGCTGTGCTTCCTGTTGGGTAAGCAACTACTCATATGTCAAGGCCTAACGCTTAAGTGTCTTCCCTTATCTCTTGTGCCTACTCTAAGCTCCTATAGCCCTCCCCACCTCCACCCCGAGTTTCTCAGTCACTGTTAAAAATGTTAGTGTTAAGAAACTGTATTTTGTTAGACTGGGAGTCCTCAAAGGCAGTGCCCAGCTGAGGGCCTGGATGCCTGTCAGCAAATGTGGCTGTGTGTACATGGTTCCAGCTACAGGTCTAGGTGGTGGGTTTGAGACAGTGAGGGAGCAAGAGAGCACATATGCACTGTACTTCAGAACATGCATGGCCCCTATGGTGTGGGGAGCTGCCAGGACTCTATATTGGCTTATCGTTCATAAGTAGACATTTGAGCACCTTTCTCTAGGTGCTTCTATGTTGATCTTTCTTTTTTTTAAAGCATTCATTTGCAAGCAGAAAGAGAAAGAATGGGCACACCAGGGCCCCTTGCACTGCAAAGGAACTCCAGATGAATGTGCCACTTTGTGCATTTGGCTTTACCAGGATACTGGGGAATTGAACCCAGGTTGTCAGGCTTTGCAAGCTTTAACTACTGATCTATCTCTCCAGCCCCCATGCAGCCTTTCTAAATTACCTTTTGGGGTTCTTTCTGTGTTCTTTTTGGACTCTCTCCCCTGGGAACCTTTTTGAGCCTCTCTTAACTTGTGTGTCCTCTCTCTTGTATGCAAGCAGTGGGTGGATAGAAGTAGAACAAACTGGAGTCTGGTCCCAGTTCCTGATGCTCCAGTGACAGGGGTACACATGTCACCTGCAGCTTCGGGAGCACCTGGCCAAGGGACAGCGCATGCTGGCCGGTGAGGGCATGTCACAGGTAGTACGCAGCCTGCAGGAGCTACTGGCCCGGCGTACCTACTACAGTGGGGACCTGCTCTTCTCTGTAGACATTCTGAGGAATGTCACTGACACCTTCAAGAGGGCCACCTATGTGCCCTCAGCTGATGATGTTCAGGTACTGACCCATACTGATGGAGGTAGGAGGGCTGAGGCTGGGCTGCCATGGGCTCATATTCCCCAATCATCCCTCTGTCCCCAGCGCTTCTTCCAGGTTGTGAGCTTCATGGTAGATTCCGAGAACAAAGACAAGTGGGACGATGCTCAGCAGGTGAGGGGCCCAGCTTCCAGGCTTTTTCCTCTCTTGACCCACCCCTACCTTCCCCCTTACATCTTCTCTGTCCCCAGGTGTCCCCTGGCTCTGTTCACTTGCTCCGTGTTGTGGAGGACTTCATTCACCTGGTGGGCGATGCCCTCAAGGCCTTCCAGAGCTCTCTGATTGTCACGGACAATCTGGGTACAAGGAGGCAGGTGGGGGAGGGGGTGCTGGATGTGACAGGACCCAGACCATCCTGGGTGAGGGATGGTGTTGAGGGGCTCTTTCTATTTTTCTCTTATTTTCAGGCCCGGTCTTTTCTCCATTTAATTCCATATTTGTCTCTTTCTTTCCGTGTGCCTTCTCCTCCCCCATCTCTGTTGTTTGTGCCTCTGTGTTCATGTGACACCCCCCCCCCCATGTTGGTACCAATCTTGGTGTCTGTCTGCTTTCTCTGGCGTGCTTCTCCCTCATGCCTGTC
Source organism: Zapus hudsonius (assembly GCA_004024765.1). Taxonomy (NCBI): domain Eukaryota; kingdom Metazoa; phylum Chordata; class Mammalia; order Rodentia; family Dipodidae; genus Zapus; species Zapus hudsonius. The sequence continues at coordinate 12,730 of PVHP010017209.1, forward strand.
TCTTCCTGTGGGTGTCCCCTATGTCTCTGGTGTGCTCTGCCCTCCTGCCCTCCCCCCACTGCAGTGATCAGTATTCAACGAGAGCCCATCTCGGCTGTGTCCAGCGACATCACGTTTCCCATGCGGGGCCGCCGGGGCATGAAGGACTGGGTCCGGCACTCAGAGGACCGGCTCTTCCTGCCCAAGGAGGTGCTCAGCCTTTCCTCCCCAGGGAAGCCAGCCACACCAGGGGCTGCCACAGCAGGTAGCCTCAGCAGGGGTAGGAGTCCAGGAACAGTGTCCCCAGGCCCAGGCCACGCCCACCAGCGCCTCCTTCCAGCTGACCCAGATGAGTCCTCCTACTTCGTGATTGGAGCTGTGCTCTACCGCACCATTGGCCTCATCCTGCCACCCCCTAGGTGAGTACCCCTTAGTAGAGACACCCACCTGTAGCCCTGCATCCTCAGGGACCCTCAAGTTCCTGTGGACACAATCTCTTTTCAAAAACATCCATATAGCTCCTAGGAGCTATGTGGGCATCTGGAGCTTTGTGGACCCAGTGCTAGACCTCACCTGAAGTCCTAGGCCCCACGAAGGTCTGGCCTGTTCCATTGGGTTTTGCCCTGCTGGCAACCCAGCCTATATTCAATGCAGCTTCAGGGTTTATGACTAGGCCTAAGCACCTGCTGGCAAGATCTGACCTTGATACCTATCCTGCAGGCCTCCACTAGCTGTCACCTCTAGGGTGATGACAGTGACTGTGCGCCCCCCAACCCAGCCTCCAGCTGAGCCCCTCATTACAGTGGAGCTCTCGTATATCATCAATGTGAGTGGGGCCCAAGTGTATTCACCAATGTGAGTGGCCAGAGGCCTCTCTGATGGGAAGGGGGTCTGTTCCAGATGGTGGGCCTGACCTGTGACCTGTGTGGGAGCTGTTGTGGCAGGGTGGGTGGTGGTCAGGGGTTGTGAGCGCTCTATCCTAGATTGCATGCTTATCTTCTGTCCTCCAGGGCACCACGGACCCCCACTGTGCCAGCTGGGACTATTCTAGAGCGTGAGTTGGGGACAGTCCTAAAACTTCTCAGCCAAAAAGGTCTCCTTGGCAGCTTGGTTGCCATCCTTGGTCTGAGGGGTCAGAAGCTTGTCCTGGGGCTCCCATGGATGTGACCTTGCCCTGGGTATCACTTGTCCTGGGCAGTGGTCCACACTGGGGGGCAGAGCTGCAGAGCAGGGCCTTGGGTTCATACCACCACCTTTTCCCCACCCAAGAGATGCCAGCTCAGGGGACTGGGACACCGAGAGCTGCCAGACCTTGGAGACGCAGGCAGCCCACACCCGCTGCCAGTGTCAGCACCTATCCACCTTTGCTGTCCTGGCCCAGCCTCCTAAGGATCTGGTGAGTGGGACAGAGGTGTCTGGGTTGGGCAAGGCACTGTTGGTGGTGATGGTATCGAGAAACATCTGGGCAATCCCAAATGTGGCTTTGTGCAGGCACACTTGTGGGATTGTGAAAACCAGGGCCCTTGGCTTTGGTGTATGGCAGTGGGCGATTGTGAGCGTGTGTGTGCATATGTGTGTCTGGTTATGTGTGGCAGAGTGTGGGAGGCTGAGTGTAAATATGCATCCGTTGTGTGACCAGGTTTGGCCTGTGCACACATGGGAACAATAGCACATGCTCTTCTGCACGTGAGGAGTGTGCCTGTCTGCACCAGGCAGGGAGACTGAGTGCCCTACCTGTGCCCTCTCCCGCAGACCCTGGAGCTGGCCGGTGCCCCCTCAGTCCCTCTGGTGATTGGGTGTGCGGTGTCTTGCATGGCCCTGCTCACGCTGCTTGCCATCTATGCTGCCTTCTGGAGGTAGGTTGAGTGTTGGATGGGGTGGGAGGTGTCCAGCCTACCCAGGGAGGGTGGGCAGCCAGCACCTCTGCCTCTGTCCGCTGTGCCCTGTCAGGTTCATCAAATCAGAGCGCTCCATCATCTTGCTGAACTTCTGCCTGTCCATCTTGGCTTCCAACATCCTGATCCTCGTGGGCCAGTCCCGGGTGCTGAGCAAGGCAGGTGCAGGCTTATGGGCATGCGGGGGAGGTGGGAAGGGACATAGAGTAAGGGTGCAGAGGTGGAGCTTGTCTGCGGGTGAGAATGTGTCATGTGTGTGGATGTTGTTGAGGGACAGACGTGTATGTACATTTTGATCCCATGTCGGGGAACGGGTGTGTGTGTGTGTGTGTGTGTGTGTGTGTGTGTGTGTGTAGAGCAAGTACACATGAGGGTGTTGGTGTGTGTACTCAGTGATGAGCGTTTGTGTGTACCAGTGAACATATGCATGAGCTGAGTGCCTGGGGGTGTGTGGCATTGGGCCTCCTCTTGTCAGTGAGGTCTCCTTGTCATCTGCCTGTGGATGATGCATCTGACTGGTCCCATATCCCTTTGGCCTTCTTGCACAGGGCCAGCACTGTGAGAGCCAGGTGTGGGCCCTACTTGGCCATGACGTGGCAGGTGCTCCTATCTGTCCCCCTCCTTGCCAGCCCTGTCTGTGTGTGGGTGGCCTGCCTGCCCGCCTCCCCGGATGCTGAGTGCTGTGTGCATGTCACCAGGCCTGTGTCGTGTTGTGTGTGGGTGCAGGAAGACGGGGGTGCCTGGCAGGGCTCTGTGTGTGTGTGGGGAGGGGGGCTTGGGTGGGCGGCTGGCCATGCAGTGCCCAGTAGTCAGTGTGGGAAGCTGGCGACAACCACCTTGGCCGCTGCTCAGGGGCGCACCCTCCTGTTCCCTCTCCCTGCAGGGCGTGTGTACCATGACAGCTGCCTTCCTGCACTTCTTCTTTCTGTCCTCCTTTTGCTGGGTGCTTACTGAGGCCTGGCAGTCCTACCTGGCCGTCATTGGGCGGATGCGCACCCGCCTCGTTCGCAAGCGCTTCCTCTGCCTGGGCTGGGGTGAGCGGTGCCAGCGCTGGACTCTGCTGCTGGGCCTGGGGCAGCCAGGGACAGCTCAGAAGGCATTCCTTGGGCCCTGGCCCAGCTCTCTGGGCACAGGGGTCAGTTGGGCTGAGGGCTGGGGATTGAGGGTACGCTGAGTACCTGCAGCCTTCTCACTCTAGCTTCTCCTCCCCCTTCAGGTCTCCCTGCCTTGGTGGTGGCTGTGTCTGTTGGTTTTACACGCACCAAAGGATACGGTACATCCAGCTAGTACGTGGGCCTCCTATGGCTGTGGGTGGGGGCGGAAGCTGTTCGTGGGTCCTTTAGGGAACTGGATTTGGTATTAGGTCTTCTCAGACTGAGGTCCTGGCCCATATCAATTGCAGGTCTCTAGGCATATTCCTCTCTAGCTCAGCCTCAGTTTCCCTGACCGTAAAGGGACATGCTGAGATTGAGGAATTTCTGAGCACCATTGTGCTCAGGGGTCAGGCTCCTTTCATGGTAGCTCCATGGAACTCTTTGGGGGGGGGTCGGGGTAACAGGTTCACCAAGTGTCGGTGACTCCCTGTCACCTTGCCTGAGGCTCATTCTTCACTAGGGGGATATGGGCATGACCACTCAGGGATGAGGGGTGGCATCATAGGGTAAGGAGGGAGCTTGTCACTTGTCTGATGATTCCTCTTCTCCCCAAACCCTAGCTGCTGGCTCTCCCTGGAGGGTGGCCTGCTCTACGCCTTTGTGGGCCCTGCAGCAGTCATTGTTCTGGTATGTGTCCCTTTCAGCGTCCAGGGAGGGATGTGGTCCCAGGGGTCATTGTACTCTGCCTCCTCCCTGACCTCCAGCTCCCACTGGGGGAATTTTCCCTCCTGGAGGCCACCTGGTGATCCTGTCTTCCCCACTACGCTGCATGGCCCCCAGGTGAACATGCTCATCGGAATCATCGTCTTCAACAAGCTCATGGCTCGTGATGGCATCTCAGACAAATCCAAGAAGCAGAGGGCCGGGTAAGGGGAGGGTCGCTGCAACTCGGCCTTTCTGGGAAACATACAGGGAGGGGGTGCCTGGGGCACCTCAGAGACTCGAGGCTTGTCTCTGTCAACCTGGGCTCACCAGCCTTGGGCCGTCAAGGGTGCAGGCAAGATGGGCACCCAGAGTGCTCAGCTGCAGGCCTTAGCCCACCACCCTAACCCAGATATCTCTCTCTCGTCTGCCCTCCCCTCCCACCCTTCTTGGGGCTCAATCTGCCCCATCTCCCGGATTCCCATGTGTTTCCCCCTTCTCCCGTGTCTGTGCCGCCCCCGAGGTCGGAGCGGTGCCCCTGGGCCAGCCTGCTCCTCCCCTGCTCAGCGTGTGGAGCGGTCCCCAGCCCCCTGCTCAGCTCAGCCTCGGCCAGGAATGCCATGTTAGTCGTGCCCCCTGGGGGGCGGTGGGGATGGGTAGGGGGCTAAGGAATGGGGGGTGCAGTGCTTGTGGTGGGGGAGGGTGGGATAACTGCTCAGTGCCCTGGAGAGCTTGTCATATACCCTCACTGCCATATGCTCTCTGGGGCTTGGGGATGAGGGTGATGGGAGTGGCTGTGCCTCCCCAAGGTGTTGGGTTCCTTTGCCCACCCTTCCCTCCTAACCCCTATCCTGGCCCCTGCCCTAGCTAATCAGGCACAGCAATAGACGACTCCTCCTCACACTTCCAGCCTCTAAAAGCTCAGAGAATCTTAGGCCCTTGGAATTTTGGAGCTGTAGAACCTTCGAGTTAGAATGATAGAATCTTAGAATAAGACAATCAGAAGCTAAGAATGTTAGAATGCGTGAATCATAGTCTTATCATCTGTCATAGACTGTGACTTAGAATTTCAGAAGTATTGAATCTCACAATCAAGAATCATGGAGGTAGACAGTTATTTCAACTGAACCCCTCCCTGTTCTCCACCCCCCAACTCCCAGTAGCTGAGAATCTGAAAATTCCAGCTAATAAAGAATAGATGGGGCTTTGGACTCAACTTCCCACCCCACGGCTAGAAGCCCACCTGAGCCACCCTAGACAGTGAGGGTCCAGCTTTGTCTCACACGTCTCCAGGGACCTGTGGAGGTGGTTAGTGCCATCACCACAAAGCTCCGAGGAGCAGTGAGCTTCCCTTTCCTTGGTTACCACCTGCCTCTGCCCCATGTGCTGAGCCAGCACATCAAAGCATGGGCCTTGGAGCCCAAGCTGGGTTTGTGTCCCAGCTGCCCTCTCCCTGCCCAGCTGGGCACACTCCAGTCTTCTCATCTGTCATTTGGGATACTGGTCCTCAGGCTTGTTTATGGGAGTTGTTTTGATCACAATCGGAAATAATCTATGTAAAGTGTTCAGTGTAGGGCCTGGCAGAGAATTGCTGGTTAATCAATGGCGGCTCTTATTACTGTGATTAGAGCCTCTCAGGGGATCTTGGCTCCGCCTCCAGGGCTTCAGAGATGCTGTGTCCACCCCTTGCTGGGCCAAAAAACCCTGAAACACTCTTCCCAGGACAGGTCCTGGTCCCCTGTCCATCACTCTGCCTTAGCCTCTGTCTCTGCAGAATGGTGCCATTCTGGAACTGTGCCTGACTCTCCACTGGGGTTGCTGTGGGGGGAGGGGCACAATGGGCTGGGTGTGGCTCCCAGCAGAGAAGGGCAAGACAGTCCTAGCCCTGTCCACCGCTCGTCTCTCGTCCCTGGTGGACTATAGCAGATGTGTGTTGGGTGGGGCAGCCTAGAGGCCAGGGTCTGTCTGCCTTTTTTTCTCTGCCCTCCCCTAGCAGGCTGACCAGGGATCTGTAGGCTTGACCCGGATCCCAGTTATGATCCTCTGCTTGAGGCAGGCTGTGAGCAGTTAGCAGGAGCCGGGCAGGGGGAGCTGGGGGAACAGCCCCATCTCCTTGAGGATTGTCCTGTGCTTCCACCCCAGGTTCTGTCTGTTTGATCTTTCTAGCTGGGTGTCTCTCTCTGTCTCATGCTCTCACTGTGGCTGTCATCTTTCTTTGTCCCCCTTTCTCTGTGTTCTCCTCAGCCTACTTGAAATCAGCTGAGGCCTGTTCCTTTTCCCAAAGCCCCCACCCACCCAGCCAGCTGCTTCTGTGCAATTTGGGTCTGAAACTCTGTGCATTTGCCTTTGTCTACCTCTGCTTCCCTCTCCTGTCCCTGTCTCCCTTCTCTCTTTCCCCAGCATTGCCTCTGTCCTGGCTCCGTCACACTGTGTGTGTGCCCTCCCTCTTCTGGCACTGCCCTTCTCCGCTTTTCTCTGTTGCTCTAGCTCTGGCTGTTTCGCCCCTCTCTGCTTCGGGACCTGCCTGAGGTCCTGGAGTTGGGGCCCTGCCAGTCCCCAAGCTGAGTGGAGGTCTAGGCCCCTGCTGCCCTGTCCCATGGAGTGTCACTCTGACGGGCCTTCTGCTGCTGTCTCCTCAGGGCCTCACTGTGGAGCTCCTGCGTGGTACTGCCCCTCCTGGCCCTCACCTGGATGTCTGCAGTTCTGGCCATGACAGACCGTCGCTCCGTCCTCTTCCAGGCACTCTTCGCCGTCTTCAACTCCGCGCAGGGCTTCGTCATCACTGCTGTGCACTGCTTCCTGCGCCGAGAGGTGGCTGGGCCTCTCACTCCTGCCCGTCTCCCTTCCCTCCCACCCCTGTGCCAGGCTCTGGCTTCTCCCCACTGTGTGGACGAGGGTGACCAGGGTGCTTTCAGGCTCTGGTGAGCAGCCCTAGGTGGATGTTCCTAGCCTGCGCAGCCTTGGAGGCCTGGCCTTCCTGGGGCTCCTCCTTCCCAACAGCTCAGCCTCAGTGATGCATGTCGTCTTGCCTCCTTCCACTCCTGCTGGCTGTCTGAGCCCACTGTGCTTGGGACCCTGTGGTAGCCTCAGCCCAGCAGGAACCCTCTCCCTTCAGGTGCAGGATGTAGTGAAGTGCCAGATGGGCGTGTGTCGGGCGGATGAAAGTGAAGACTCCCCTGACTCGTGCAAAAATGGGCAGCTGCAGATCCTGGTGAGTGAGGAGACCTGAGCATGCACATCCTCCATCCCTAAGCACCTTGCCTTCCCCGTCCCATGTGGCATGGAGGGGCTTTAATTCAGACTCACCTGCTTGGCAACAGGATGGCCTTGGTTAGGTCCTTCCCCCAGTCAGCTTCCCAGTTGGGCAGTATGGAGGAGCGGGGGAGCTGGGGAGGTGGGGCCTGAGCCCCTCCCCACCCTGATACTTCGCTCCTCCCTCTGTCTACCTGCTCCCTCCTTCTCCTCTACAGTCAGACTTTGAAAAGGATGTAGATCTGGCGTGTCAAACAGGTGAGTCCAGTGGGGTGAACTGGGAGACCCGAGGGACGGGCAAGGTGGAAGCCCCACACCTTGCCATGGAAGGAGGCTCTGATGAGGCTGGGTTCCTGCAGTCCTACTTTGGCATCAGACAGGAATGGGTTAGATTCACATGTGGGAATGCCACTTCTTTCCTGTTTCTGGGCACCACCTCTCTAAGCTGCAGGTCGCATACCTTGTGAAGGAGAGGATGCTATTGTTCTAGGTCAGGTGAGGCTTGGGGCCTACATGAGCTCGGGGCCATGGAGTAAGCAATGGAGGCCTTGGCATATGTTGCCTGTTACATTTTTCCATCATTTCTGTGATTGTTGCCAGAATTTCTTTCCAGTCCCTTCTCCAGTTTAGATACTCCCTGGGGAGTGGCAAGCAGCAAGGCCCTTGACACCCTTGGGGCTGTGGGGTCGAGGTCAAGGTGTGCACCGGGGCACTGTGGGAGCTGGGCCTTGGCTTTCTTTTGTTCTATACTTCCCTTGGGCCTCTGGGATAGCTGTCTTTTGTCCCCTTCGATGTAACAAAGTACCAACCATCTCTCTGGGACTTAGTTTTCCTCCCTGCCACAGCTGAATGGATTGATGCCTGCCCAGTCTGGGCAAGGGCATCTGGGGGCTCCTGATTCTCAGGACTCTCCCCTTTTCCCACTCCTGTCCCCAGTTCTGTTCAAGGAGGTCAACACTTGCAATCCATCCACCATCACGGGTACACTGTCTCGCCTGTCCCTGGATGAGGACGAGGAGCCCAAGTCCTGCCTTATGGGTCCTGAGGGAGGCCTCAGCTTCTCACCACTGCCTGGGAACATTCTAGTGCCTATGGCAGCCTCACCAGGTTTGGGGGAGCCACCGCCCCCCCAGGAGACCAACCCTGTGTACATGTGCGGGGAGGGTGGCCTGCGGCAACTGGACCTCACCTGGCTACGGCCAAGCGAGCCGGGCTCCGAGGGGGACTACATGGTGCTGCCCCGGCGGACTTTGAGCCTGCAGCCTGGTGGCGGGGGTGCAGGAGGTGAGGAGGCCCCAAGGGCCAGGCCCGAGGGGACCCCCCGGCGGGCTGCCAAGACAGTGGCCCATACTGAAGGCTACCCCAGCTTCCTATCTGTGGACCACTCGGGCCTGGGACTGGGCCCTGCCTATGGGTCTCTCCAGAACCCCTACGGGATGACCTTCCAACCACCACCGCCGACACCCAGTGCCCGCCAAGTGCCCGAGCCAGGGGAGCGCAGCCGGACCATGCCCCGTACTGTGCCTGGCTCTACCATGAAGCTGGGCTCCCTGGAGGTGAGGAGCTATGGGGCATGGGGAGAGGAGTCTGGTGTGTGCCTTAGACTGTGTGTCATAGGCCGCAGCCAGGTAGGGAAAGACATCGGTACTCCCAGAGCAGCCCCTGTAGCCAGCCATCGGGGAGCCTGCCCTGTGGGTTCCTCCTTCCACTGCAGCTCAAGTTCCTCAGCTCTCAGGCAATCCTGGAGCATCTGAAGGCCTAAAATTGGGGGAGGGGATGCTTCAGGCCCTTCAGTGCAATTATAAGTTCATTCACACATGCTCTGGTGCCCAAGTTGGGGTGACTAGTGAGGATGAACCCTCCTTTAAAGGAGACTGTGGCTCAGGTAAAGTACCAAATTGCTAGAGAGGCCTCAGCATGGCTCGAGCCTGGACCTCTATGTCACGTGGATCTGAGGTCCAGTGTGGACTCTGCTGGCCGGCAAGGAGATGCTTGAGCACGTCACGTGACATCTTTGTAGAATCCCAGCAAAGGTGTCCAACGCTCACCCAGGGAGATGTCTGTGAATGCAGCCCAACACAAAATTGTAAACGTGTTCAAGCCACTAGGAGATCTGTCTTTAAAAAAATAAAAAGTTCTCAAGTTGAGCATGGTGGCACACACCACTATTCCCAGCACTCAGGAAGCAGAGGTAGGAGGATTGCTGTGAGTTCGAGGCCAGCCTGAGACTACATAGTGAATTCCAGGTCAGCCTGGGCTAGAGCGAGACCCTACCTCGAAAAACAAAAAAATAGTTCTCTAGCATGAACTTTGTAAATGACAGTGAAGCCAAAAGGTTGGACACCCCTGGAAAGATCGAGTTTATTAACTTCTGTGTGGAACAAATAGAAAGTGCTAGAAAATTGAGGGGTTGCTGCTGTTGTCATCTCTGAAATCATCCCCAGGTGCTGTCCATTTCCCAAGAAAATATAACCCCCTCCCCATCCTGGCTTTGTCTTCTGTGGATATCCTGTCTTCTCTCTGGCCTGCTCCTTGCAGAAGATCATGGGGAACAAGCAGGTGCTAGTGACCTGTGGTAGGACTCTAGAACATTCTAGAACTCCAGTTGGAGGGATGGATTGGACTTGTAGTTCAGACACAATTGGATACTTGTGTCCAGACTATAAATTTTGCTTTCCATCTTTTGCGCAAAGAAAATTAGCAGGTAGAGAGGTGTTGCAAGTTTCCTTTTGCTTCTAAAATGTGCTTTGAACATTTGGTACCTGCTCCTGCCACAGATGGGCCCCACCCCCCAAAAAATCCAGAAAAGAGTAACAAAGACAGAAGAGACACCAGCGTTGGAGAAGGGCGTGCTTTGCATTGTGGCAGGTTTTGTCTGTGGACACCTGCCTCTGGCTGGGCCCATGAGCAGGCTAGTGCTGGGCTTTGTGTCAGGGAGGTAGCAGTAACTGTGGCAGCAGTTTGAGGGGGGTCAAAGAGTTTGTCCAGAATAGTACGGGTAACTGTGATGGATGGTGCTGGAGGCATGGATGTGGGTTTGGATACAAGCTGTGTTTGCAGTGCCTTTTGGAGTACTAGGGGCAGATAGGGAGGTGTGTTGTTGCCTAAGAAGGACAGATATGGCCAGGGATGGGGTACACTCATATGTGTGGACTCGTGACAAAGAAGCAGGGTGGGTGGCAGAGGCAGAGCAGGTCAGGAGGTAGGAGACAAACCCGGAGAGTAGAGTCAGGAGATAGCGGTGCTAATCATGTCACCACATTAGGATTTAGGAGATTCAGATTGTACGTAGTCTTTGCCACACCTGGGAGGGCCTGGGGATAAGTAGCAGATCCATTTGCTTTTCTCCTTGGCCCTCAGTTTCCCTCCATGGGTCTTGGTCTCATGAGTCTCTTAGTGCCAACATTCTAGTACTGAAGTCTCTTTGAGTGTCACTAGATTTTGCAGAGCTTTGGGGACCTTGAAGGTGGTCTTGAGTAAGTAAGGGTCAGGAAAGCATGAAGAGGCAGGGAGGTAGGGACTGGTTTGACCTGGAAAAAAGTAGGACCAAGTCAAAGGTTGGGCCTGAAAGCCCAAGTTCATCCAGAGTGAGTGGAGGCTTCAGGGACTCCAGGCCGGGAGAGAGCCTGGGGCCAGGTGAGATAGGAGAGAGGCCCAGAGAGCTAGCATGTGTTCTGTGACCCTGTGTGTGGAGTCTGTGTCCCTGCCATGGGGTGGCTGTCCCATGTCATTTGACCTGTGTTTGCATGTCCTCCCTGGAGCCCCTGTCTGTGTGTCCTAGCATGTATGTGAGTTGGGTGTTATGACCCCAAGGGCTGCCCCATAAGGATTCCCAACTCCAGGACGTGGTTGGGGGAAGTACCACAGAGCTCTGGGGCACCAGGTTTTCTGTGAGCAGCCCTTCTCTCCTTCATTTCCTCCTTGTTGCTCCCCAGCGAAAGAAGCTCCGCTATTCAGACTTGGACTTTGAGGTGAGTATTGGGAGTAAGGGGAGATCTGTCCTCAGAGGGTCTACTTCTAAAAGTGTCCCAAGCCCCACTGCCGAGCCCCATCCCAAGTCCCCAGGCATCTGGTTTCCGTAGGATCTCCCCTGCTATCCCCTCCTCCCCACACTCACAGCTCTGGGGTGAAGAGTGCCAACTGGGGCCAACAGTAAGCAAGTGGGAGCAGGATGTTGGACACCCAGGGGATCGAGGTGGGATCATAGTGCTGCCCAGGGGAGCACTCCTCTAATGCCCAGTGGCCCCTAGAAGGTGATGCACACCCGGAAACGGCACTCGGAACTCTACCACGAGCTCAACCAGAAGTTCCATACTTTCGACCGCTACCGCAGCCAGTCCTCGGCCAAGGTGAGGGCTCCTGGATGGCTGCCCCTGCCCACACCTTGGGGTCTGACTTACTGTAGTGACCCCTAGAATGGGACCATGACCTGTGGCCATAATGGCAGAAGAGAGCTGATAGTGTCACTGGGAAGGGTTGAGCAAGGGCAGCCTAAGTCCCACTAGGTTGGAGGTGAGGTGGGCTCTGAGAGGCTCATGTCCTCCCTCCTCCCCTGCACGGACAACTTCAGCCTACCTCACCAAGGGTTTCCCCACTGCGTGAGCAACAGTTCTAAGCTTGTGTGTGAGCAGGAAGGTGCTGTGGAAAGTAAGCACTGATGAGGTCCTCTGGGTTTGGGAAGGAGGCTGGGCAGAGAAGAAATACGGTTCCTAGGGAGCCACTGAGCACAGGCGTCAGGAGTCCTGACTTCAGAGCCAGGTGTATCAGGACCAGAAACACCTTATGGAAGGAAGAGGCTTTAATTTGGTTTGTAGTTCCAGAAGGTGAAGTCCATCATGGCAAGAGCAGAAAGCCATCAGCAGGGAGGAAATAGATAAATGCTGGTGCTCAGCCAGCTGGCTCCTCTTTGTTCAGAGTCCAGGGTCCCAGCCCATGAGATTAATGGTGTTGCCCATAGTCAAGGTGGGTCTTCCCACTTTTATTAATTATCCTAATCAAGATAATCCCTCACAGGCATGCTCAGAGGCCCGCCTAATCTAGGTAACCCTCGGAGGTGATTCTTAGTCCTGTCCCGCCTACAATATAAACCATCACACCAGGCAGACCTGTCTGACTGTGCCTTGACACCTGATTGCTGTAGTGTTGAGAGTCCTGGCCCTCTTGGGTCCTCCTTGGTTTGCTCCTAGGGTGGGTAAGAGGGTTCCAGCCTGTCATCACAGGCTCTCCCCATTCACTCCACAGGAGAAGCCCAGCCCTGGGGAGCGCCCTGGCCTGTCTCAGCACCGGCGACACCAGAGCTGGAGCACCTTCAAATCCATGACCCTTGGTTCACTGCCCCCCAAGCCCCGAGAACGGCTGGCCATGCACCGGGCAGCAGCCTGGGAGCCCACGGAACCACCAGATGGCGACTTCCAGACAGAGGTGTGAGTGTCACGCCGGACTGCCCACTGCACAGAAATATATATATCTCTATTTTCACACTCCACTTTGGAACTACCCAGGAGCCAGCGCCCCTCCCCCTCCCAAGGCTGGGCAGGAGGTGCAGAGGACTCATCTGGGCCAGGGGGTTGGGGACCCAGACACAGTGTGGCTTGGGGGCCGGGGCCCCTCCTTATTTCTCAGAGGCCCTTCAGCCACCCACTGGAGCCCCATCTTTGCCCCGGCCTGTGTGTCCCTGTCCCGGGCTGGGGAGGGGGAAGGGGAACTTTGTTGGGAATAAACTTCACTCTGTGGATTTGGCTGCCGAGCTCTTTAATTCCCCCAGGCCAAGGCCCAGCCATGGGACCCCGACTTTGTTCCTCTGTTTCCTCAGTTCACCTCTCTCATCACATTGATGGAGTCACGTCAGCCCTGAGTAGGAGGGGCTGGTTGGGCCCTGACCTTGTCTTTGCTCCTGACTCCCTTGGTGACCTTGTATACAACCTTTGGGCTGGGGTGAGAAGTGGGATGGACTCCCTTGTGACTGGTCTTCTCCAGTGACAGTCACAGTCATGGTCGCCATGCACTGAGGCACAAGGGTTTGTTGTGAGGGGTAGGGGTCATGGGAGTTTTAGCTTCATGCACATGACTTCAGCTCCTCATGATGTTTCAAAAAGTATTTTTGTTTGCAAGGGGAGAGATAGATAGTTCCTTTGCTGTTACAAAGGAACTCCAGATGCATAGACCCCTTTGTGCAGCTGGCTTTACATGGGTCCTGGGGAATTGAACCTGGGCCAGCAGGCTCGGCCATCAAGTTCCTTTAGCCACTGAGCAATCTTCCCAGCCCTCTTCTTGACATTCTTGCTAGAAGATTTTTAGTTGCTCATTTTGTGGTTACAAAATGAGAGCAGAGGTGGACAGTGGTTTGCTCAAGGCCATACAGTCAGGGGCAGAGCTGGGGCTTCATACCCAGGCTTGTTGGAGAGGACACTTCAGCTTTGCTTTATGGGAGTCGACCTTCAAGGCTGCAGGGGAATTGCAGGAACTGGTTTGTAATGGTCCTTGGGTGTCAAGAAGGGCCAGGGGGACAGGGTAAGTTGGGGTGGGGTGGAGGGGCTGGAGATACTGCTGGGTTGTATTCTTCACACACCCGAGTTCCTGGGCTTCCAGGAAGAGGGGCACAGGGTCAGCATATGGAAAGCCTTGTGGTTCACCCTATGTTTCTTCTACTGTTATGCCAGAATTACCGCTGGGGCATGGTTAGCAGGGGCCAGAGGTGTTGCTGCTGGCCTTAGCAACATGGTCACCTCTAGGCTCCTTATAGGGACTCTGAGACACAGATGCAGGCCCTTGAGGGGAGATTTAAGAGCCTGATTGGAGGTGCTAGGATTCAGAGACTAAGGGTGTAGGCTCTCCTAGCTGACGGCCTCCTTAAAGAAGCTATAGGAGTGGTGCTGGCCCCTTGCGTAGGTGTATGGTGGTGTGTGTGTGTGTGTGTGTGTGTGTGTGTGTGTGTGTGTGTGTGCAGGTGTACGTACGTCATGGAGTGTGTGGAGGTCAAGGGACAACCTCCAGTGTCAGCCCTCCTCTTCCACCTAGTTTAAGGCAGGGTGTCTGTGTTTTGCTCTATATGCCAGCCTAGCTCTTCTGGGGATTCTCCTGTCTCCACCTCCCATCTCACCCTATAAGTGCTGGGATTAAAAACATGAGCTACCCCATCTGGCGTTTACATGGGTTCTGGGGATCTGAACTCTGGCTGCCATGGTTGTAAAACAAGCACTTATTCACTGAGCCATTTCTCCAGCCCCACTTTGCAGTTTTGCAGGCCTCAATGGTACAGGTTTCCTCTCAGTTCTCCTGAAATCCTGGACGGAGGAGGTATGGGAACAGAGCCCTCTGCAGCCTGCCAGCGCCGCCTCCTCCCCTGCCAGCAGTCACAGCATGTGGTTGTACAGTGCTCACTCAGCAGCCACCATCTTACCTGATTCCTTCAGCCAGTCTTTCACTTGATGAGGAAATGAAGGCTCAGGGAGGGATTGTGACTTTCTCATACTCACACAGAGAGGCCCTGGGTTCAACCCCTGGCCCCGCAGAGGTAGGGAAGAAGGAGCAAACCAATCTCCCATGGCCTGTGAGTGACTAACTGGGATGTGGTAGCGAGTGGACAGAGTTTGGTGCAGCCAGGTAGGCCCAAGGAACTTGCTCGCCGAGGAGTGCACACAGACAGGGCAAGGACAGCTGTGGGCGTGGGAGGCTCGCCTTAGGTGAGGGGCCAAGACTCAGGGGTGTTGTCTTCTCCCTGCTTGCTGTGTGTGTGTGTGTGTGTGTGTGTGTGTGTGTGTGTGTGTGCATGTGCACACACTTCATACTGCTGGGCAGGCTTTCTCATCCCCTGGCCCACTAGACTCCCCCTCCCAGCTCCCATCACTCTGCATTGCCCCCAGAGGAGAAGAAATTTCTCTCTTGAATTCCAATTAGAAAACCACAAAGGAAGGAAGAACTCTGATTGGCCCCAGGCACTTTGATTGACAGCCTCTTTAGAAACCCTGGTGGAGAGGGAAGGAGAGCAGATCTCAAAAGGGGGGGGGGCTTGTTCCTAGAAGGTGTTAGGTTTGTACAAAGCCCCTGCTCCTTGTACCAGCAGACCCCACTCCACATCCTTGCCTGGCTTTTCTCTGAGCTGCCCCTGCCACATCTAACGGACTTTTTAGAACCTTTTCCTGTGCTCCTGTCCCTTCCCAGGTCTGGGCTGCACTAGCTGCCATGTCTGTGGGCTGAGATGCCATATGCATGTCTCTCCTCCCTTGCAGTTTCTTCTGGTTGAGGAAGTTGAATTCACCTTGTTGGTTCTGTTCTATCAGCAGCCACAGTTGCCCGCAGAGGCTCCTGACAGCTTTGAGACCTGTCGTGTTCATGGTCAAAGGCCCAGATTCTCAAGGGTGGGGGCTGTTCCACAGGCATTGACTTGCTCTGTGGCCTTGGGCAGGTTACTGGACATTATCTGATTTCCTTGATTTTTCTTTTGTGGTGCTGGGAGTTGAACCCAGGACTTTACCATGCTAGGCAAGCCTAAGTTATGTATCCAGCCCAACTCCCATTTCCTTCTCATTGGCTTGAGAGCCATTGTATTTGGGCTGATTTCTACCAACCCACCAGTCCTTTCCCTCTCCCTCTTCTGCCTACATTTTCTTTGCCCCCATCCCCAGCCCTTCCTGTATGTGGTCCAAATGTGATCTTTCCAAAGCACAGAACTGGCAGGGCTGCTGCCTGGCTCCAGTACCTCCCGTGGTCCTAGAATCAGCTTCGAAGGCAAGGAAGGCCCTTGGGGATATGACCCTTGGCTGCCTCTCCTGACTCCTCTCACCTCCCTGCCTGTGTGTGACCCTTTCTTTCTGCCTGAAGTCTCCTGCGGAATTGGCAAACGCCTTCATCCTCCCAGATCCAGCCCAGGAAGCCATCCTGTGATCCTGTCCCTCAGATCACCCCAGCCAGCAGTCACCTTCCAGTGTGGGTGCACACTCACTACTGTACTTATCACACAGAATGGCTACATGGTCCAGGCACGTGCACTCAGCTGGGCCGCGGGAAACAGACCTCTCGAGTAAAAGGATGGAATACACAGGGCTTGCTGAGCCTTAGTTGCTTCATCTGTACAATGGGGAAGAGATGATTTCAGGGGAATATCTTTGGTGTGTGGCGCTGGGGCTTTAACCCAGGGCCTTATGCATTCTAGACAAGCTTCTACCAGCTGGGCTGTAGCTCAGTAGTAGCATGTTGAGGTTCTGGATTCAATCCTCACCACCAGGGAAGGAAAAAAACCTGTGGTTCATTTTGTAGGCATTTTCTGCTCATGCAGCTTTAGGGCCTCTGCTAGCACCACAACCAATTTTGGTGCTGTCCAGAGTGCTGAAAGGGACTTGTCCTCCCCCAAGACACATGGAGACAAGACTTGGAGGCCCGTGCAGCTCCATTACAGCCTCTCTTTGCCTGGTAGATTGTGGTGCGTCCTGGGTGGACACACCACATCTACCATCATGAAAGGAGATCCTGGGCACGTGGTGGTTCACGAGTTTAATCCCAATACTTCAGAGGCTTAAAAGTAAGAAGATTGCTGTGAGTTCAAGGCCAGCCTGGGCTTCAGAGTGCGTTCCAGCTCAGACTGGGCTAAAGAGGTCATGGCAAAAAATAAAGAAAGAAAGAAACTAAAATATAATGGAAACTATACATCTCATTTAAAGTTTTCTTGTAGACGTTTCTTTAAAGTTTTAATGGCTGGGGAGATGGCTCAGCAGTTAAGGTGCTTGCCTGCAAAGCCTAACAATCTGGTTTCGATTCCCCAGTACTCCTATAAAGCCAGATGCACAAGGTGGTGCATGTGTCTGGAGTTTGTTTGCAGTGGCATTCCACACACATGCATGCATGCATATGCAAGCAAACAAATAATTTTTGGCTTTCGAGGTAGGGTCTTGTTTTAACCCAGGCTGACCTGGAATTCACTATTTAGTCTCAGGATGCCCTCAAACTCAAGTGATCCTCCTACCTCTGCCTCCCAAGTGCTGGGATTAAAGGCGTGCACCACCGTATCTGCCGGTTTTTCTTCTTGAGAGAGTCTCATGTAACTCAAGCTTGGCTCAAACTTGCTATATGGCTGAGACTGACCTTGAACTTGTTCCTTCTGCCTCTATTTTCCAAGTGCTGGAATTACAGGTATGTGCCATTACACCTGGCTTAAATATGGTAATTTTTAATCAGTATGATTAAGGCATGATGGCTCATGCCTTTAACTTAGCTAGCACTTGGGTAACTGGTAGAAAGATTGCAGTGAGTTCAAGGACAGTCTGGGATAGAGTTCCAGGTCAGCCTGAGCTACAGTGAGAACCTGCCTTAAAATTACCTCCCCACAAAATTACCAAGACAGTTTCTGCTTTTTTTCCCCCCAGACAGGGTCTTGCTATGCAGCTCAGGCTGGTCTTGAACTCACAATTCTCCTGCCTCATGAATTTATTTTTATTTTTGTTTTTTTTTCGAGGTAGGGTCTCACTCTAGCTCAGGCTGACCTGGTACTCACTATGTAGTCTCAGGCTGGCCTCAAACTCACGGAGATCCTCCTACCTCTGCCTCTAGAGTGCTGAGATTAAAGGTATGTGCCACCACACCTGGATGAATTTTTTTGTTCTCAGCATTTGAAATCGTGCGTGTGCATATTACACGATATATTCAGTGCTGTCTTGGCATAGTGCACATGCTCAGCACCCACATGGGGCTGATTGTCACCACAGCACAGTTCTGGACAGAGCAAAGGTAGTGTCTGAACAGGTGGCATCTCATTGTGACTTACCTCACTGAGTCCCGGCAGGTGATGTAGGAATAGCTCCCAGCACAGTGCCAGCTCAAAGAAAGTTCCAAGTCAACACTCCCAAATCTAGGTGTTCCAAGGATCTAGGTAGGTACAGAAGAGGTGTGGGGAAGCAGGAGAAGGTCCTGAGGATACCTGCCTCTACAGGGCTGGAGGAAAGGGGGTGCCCTCTGCCCCATCCTATCACTACTCCTACAACCCCAGGCCCTGCGAGAAGAAAAGCAGCTAGGGTTGGCATTTGAACACATACACATTAAAACTCAATTGGGCTTAATTTATTTCCATTAGGCACCAATTAAAAGGAAATTAGGTAGCTTGGGTGGCCTGTGGGAGGACCTGGGGCAGTTGCTGCTGACTTCTTCCTCTCCTCACTCTTCTCCCTTCGGGCTTCCTCCTGTTCACACTCTAGCTGCTTCATGGGACCACAGTTGGGTTTTCTAGGGCCAGTCCCTAGTACCTTCCACATTCCTTCTTCTTCACCTCTCAGCCAGACCCTCATTCCCAAGCCCTCAAGACACATGCTAAGTATCTAGGGTAAGGGAGACTCCGTTGAGGGGTTGAGCCTTTGGTGGGAAACTAAGGAAGGTGTAAACAGAGGCCTGGCATGATGAGATTTGTGTACTAACAGGATTTCTCTAGGTAAGTGGTAAACCAAGAGTGGGGTGGGCTGGGGAGATGGCTTAGTGGTTAAAAACACTTGCTTACAAAGCCTGATGGCCTTGGTTTGATTCCCCAGTACCCACGTAGGGCCAGATGCACAAAGTGGTGCATGTGACTAGAGTTCATTTGCAGTGGCAAGAAGCCCTTGCATTCTCTCTCTCTCTCTATCTATCTATCTATCTCTATCTCTATCTATCTCTCCTTGCAAATAAATAAATAAATAAAATATTTTAAAAATGAGTCAGGTGTGGTGGTGCATGTCTTTAATTCTAGCACTTGGGAGACAAAGGTAGGAGAATCGATGTGAGTTTGATGCCAGCCTGAGACTACATAGTGAATTCTAGGTCACTCAGCCTGGGCTAAAGCAAGACCCTACCTTGAAAAACCAGCACACACACATTTAAAGAGTGGGGTAGCTGTAGAGACCAGCAAGGAGACCGTCCCCATCTGTGGAAGGAGACTTTAGACACTGCTATGGAGGGGGAAGGTAGTCTATATTCATGCAGTTGGCAGAATTGGCTGCCTCTCCTTTGGGCAGGGCAAGGACAGGTGCCAAGGATGGCTTTTGAGCTTTCATCATCACCTGGATGGGTGATGGTGCCACTGACCTAGAGGGAGACCAACTTTGAGGAAGACAATTGTGAATTTGGCCATGAGCAAATTAGCCATCAAGAGGAGCATTAAGTCAAGAGTAGAGGTTGGACATGCAGGACTGGAACCTAGGAGGGAGCTGGGCTTGAGTCAGTGACATGGCAGGAAGCCAGGTTGGAGTGGGTTGTCGAGTGTGTGGGAGGTGAAGCAATGAAGGCAATATAGGCAATTCTTGAAGTGGAGCTTTGAACAGGGGAGAGAAAAAACTCAGGGCCTACTGTAGGCACGAAGGTGAATTCATTGGAGGGGATGTCCTAAATTCCCTCCCTATCTTACTCCATGATGACAGGCCAGACATAACCAGCCCTACCATCCTGGAAGGCAGGATCCCAAGACCCAGTGATGGGGCTTATCACAGAAATTGATTCTGCTCATTGGTTGGGCTGCAGGCCAGCCACAGTTCCTGGAGGGGAGAGGAAAGGAGATGGGGCACATCCAAAATAAGCCTGGGCTCTAAGGCCTCTGGGAGGAGGGTGCTGGCCTCCATGAAGAGACGTACGAGTAAGAATATTCCCCAGGTTCTGCACAGCCCCCACCTCTGCTCCTCCTGAGCAGGAAGCTCTTCCCATAGGGTCTGCTCTGGGCTGGTGTGTCCCCATCTCCTGTGGTGGCACTGCACGGCTCTAGCCATCAATCCAGGCGTCCCCAGAGTCAACCAAGAAAGTCAATATTTAATTTGGGCACCATGTTAATGCCATCGATCGCTCGTCAGCTCCTCCTCCCTCCCACTTCCTGGGGCCCATTTGTCACTCCCGCGCTCACTGCATGCACTGGGGTCGGTGGGAGCTGACGGAGCTCAGGCTGGAGTTGGCCTGGAGAAACTGCCCTACATATAGGGGTGTTCTGAGACAGCCTGCTTCCTACCTTGCTTTGTCTTAGCTTCCTGATCCCTGTCTCTGGAGAGAGTCATATGGAATTGTGGAGAAGTCACCTTGTCTCCCAGCTGGGACTAGATCTGGAATCCATATAGAGCGCAGTTGTCATTGGGGGTTGAGTGGGCAAGAGGAAGGCATGGTAAACTATACTATTGTGAGACTAAGAAAGGACATCCCAGAGACCCACAACTGTGTAAGCCTCAGGATTCCTGGGCCCTTTCATCCTTGGTACCTAGTATGTGTGACTCTGTGATGCTGTGGAAGCCACCTGAGATGAGGCTCTGTCTCTAGATCTCAGAGAGGGGCTTAGCGGGGGAATGTTGAGCTTAGAGACATAGAACCCAGCTAGGCAGTGAAAAGACTGGGACAAGGGCAGAGCCTTGAGGCTAGGCTGGGTCCGGCTCCACTTTATTCCCAGATGGTGAACTGTGTCACTCAGGCCAACACTGCATCACTGAGGTAGGTCACAGTTGGGTGAGCTCTGACATATAGTACTGAGTGACCTGGGCAATATGAGTGCAATTTGGGATACCAGCAAGGTACATGTAAGAATCTGCTTTGATGAACTTATCCAGAATTCTGCGATTGATGATCCAAACTGAAGTCATTTCATTTCATTTCAGTGGATGTGGGTGTGTTGTACTTCCGGGCCATTGAGTCAAAGCACGGAATAGAATATGACTGGCCATTCAGTAAACTCCATCTGTGCTAGGCCTTGGGCCAGACACTGACCATGGGGAAGAAGTAGTCTCTAAGAATACACCAAGGTGGAGGAGCTGGGGGGGAGACATAGATTTCCTTTCAGGGTCCTGTGAGTGTTCCTTGAATGAAGTTAAGGCTCATTTTCTGTCCCGAGAGACTTGGCATGACCTGGTCCCTACCACCCTTCCGCCAGTGTTCCTCGTCTTTATTGACTAGCTGTGGCTATTTAGCCTCCCATCCAGTCTGTGAACACATGTCATGGTTTCTCTTACCCCAGGGCCTTTGAATCTGTAGTATCGTTCCCGCTTTGCTGGATCCTGCTCTTTGTTACTGTTTTGCTTCTGACACAGTGCCATGTAGAACAGGCTGGCCCAGAACTCACTATGTAGCCCAGGCTGGCTTCCCAAGTGCTGGGATTACAGACACCTGGCCTGTCCTTTTGGTGACTTGTTCCAATGCCTGTCAGAAAAGGCCCTTGACTACCTCTTATCTCTCTAAATCATTTTTAAATCACATCACCTTAATCTTTCTAAAGCACTATTTCTCCGGATGGGAAATCATATCTATTCTTTCTTGTCTCTTTCACTGGATGGTGGGCCCCTGACAGCAGAACAGGGTCACATTCACTGATGTACATGCTGCTGCTTGACACACGATAGGACCTTAATAGCTATTGCTGAATGAATGACTTAAGAAATGAAGGAATGGAGGGGGGTATTTCAGAAGCCAATGGAGCTGAGGGTCTTGTTCATTAGTGGCTGGCCTGCTGCGTGTGTGTCTGTGCCTGGGGTGGGCAGGGTGGGAGGACCCCGCCTGTGCAAGCCTGGGAAGGGGAGAGCCCCATAGGACACCAGCCTCGGGCATGCATATTGCAAAAGGCTCATTCCTTGAATATTAACTTGATGCTGGACCGGCAGCCCTGACTGTTTCTGAATTTTTCACTGTCAAGGCCAATGGCTGACTGGGGATGGGGGTTGGGAGGAATGAGCAACCTTATCAAGAAGGCCACATACTCTGTTATGTGAGGGTCGCATGTGCTGGGCTGCTCGGGCAGGGGCTTGCTCCCCAGTGGCCAAGCTCGATGCTGTTTGCAGCTGCCTGTCTGAGCAGCCTCCGCCTTCAGCTGGTCCTGCAAGACACATGGTGAGCTGCGTTTTCATACATCTAAGCGCAGAGGCGGGAAGAAGGGGGTCCTGGGGACCACTGAGTTTCATTCCTTCCATTGTGCAGAGAGACAAACCGAGTGAGGGTGGGAGAGATGGCACAGTTCACACCACGAGTCCATGGAGGACAGGGAGTCCTGTCACTGTGCACTAGCTAGGTACTGGGAACACCAGACAAGGCCCGGAGGGGAGACATGGCATGGAAATCAGCTTCAGACCAGGAGGCATCTGCTGGGGTGTGTGTCAGGAAGAGAACACTAGTGCTGAGCTTAAAAGACTGTGGAGCTGAGCAGGCAGTGGGCGGGCGGGAGGGA